>CM071568.1:101586522-101785145 GCA_036426205.1 Ascaphus truei | reverse complement strand
TTGGCGGGAGAGAGGTGCTGAGAACATGCTGCGTGGGAATGCCCTGTGGCTGGGAGAGACGCAAGGACATGCTGCGTGGGAGTGCCCTGGCGGGAGAGGCCCTGAGGACATGCTGCAATGGGAATTGCCCTGAGTCGGAGAGAGGTGCTGAGGACAATGCTGCGATGGGAAGTGCCCTGAGGCTAGAGAGGTGCTGAGGACATGCTGCAGTGGAAGTGCCCTGAGGCTGAGAAGGTGCTGAGGACATGGCTGCCTGGGAAAGGTGCCCCTGTAGCTGAGAGAGGTTGAGACCGCTGCGTGGCAGTGGCCTGCGGCCTCAGGGCACCTCCGCTGCAGCATGTCCTCAGCGCCTCTCTCTGCCTCAGGGCACTTCCAACGCAGCGTGTCCTCAGCGCCTCTCTCTGCCTCAGGGCACTTCCCACGCAACATGTCCTGAGCGCCTCTCTCTGCCTCGGGGCACTTCCCACGCAACATGTCCTCAGTGCCTCTCTCTGCCTCAGGGCACTTCCCACGCAGCCATGTACTCAGTGCCTCTCTCTGCATAAGGGCATTCCACGCAGCATGTCCTCAGCGCCTCTCTCTGCCTCAGGGCACTTCCCACGCAGCATGTCCTCAGCGCCTCTCTGAGCCTCAGGGCACCTCCCACGCAGCATGTCATCAGCGCCTCTGAGCCTCAGGGCACCTCCGCTGCAGCATGTCCTCAGCGCCTCTCTCTGCCTCAGGGCACTTCCCACACAGCATGTCCTTAACGCCTCTCTGAGCCTGAGGGCACTTCCGACGCAGCATGTCCTTAGCGCCTCTCTGAGCTGCAGGGCACTTCCCACGCAGCATGTCCTTAGCGCCTCTCTGAGCCTCAGGGCACTTCCCACGCAGCATGTCCTCAGCGCCTCTGCCAGCCGCAGGGCACCTTCACCTTTACGATGCGCAGGGCAGTCGCCTGTGGCAGAACACGTTTTTACATTTCCTTCATGCCTGCTGGCGGCTACACTGAGTGTCCTGCGCGTCAGAGGTGCCCTGCGACTGGGAGAGACACTACGGACATGCTGCAGGCACTGAAGACATGCGGCGGAGGTGCCGGGTTGGAGAGGCACTGAGGACATGTGGTGGAGGTGCCCAGCTAGGAGAGGTGCTGAGGACGTGCTGCGGTGGAGGTGTCTGCCTGGGAGAAGCGCTGAGGACAGGCTTCCACAGAGGAGCCCGGGTGGGAGAAGTGCTGAGGACATGCTGCGGTGGAGGTGTCCGCCTGGGAGAGGCGCTGAGGACATGCTGCGGTGGAGGTGTCCGCCTGGGAGAGGCGCTGAGGACATGCTGCGGTGGAGGTGTCGGCTGGGAAAGGCGCTGAGGACATGCTGCGGTGGAGGTGTCCGCCTGGAAGAGGCGCTGAGGACATGCTGCGGTGGAGGTGTCCGGTTGTGAGAGGCGCTGAGGACATGCTTCAGTGGAGGTGTCCGCCTGGGAGTGCGGAAGGCAGTGACAGCGAGGTGACTGGCAGCGACTAGCCTTGCAGTCAGTAGTTATGGCGGAGAAGGTCCCATTCCGATCGAATTGTGCATAGTGTTTGTCTGTGATAGCAGCTTTCTATTTGTATGCAAATGACCAAAAGGAAGTATATTATATGCCCTTTACACAACAAATAAGTGAAAAATATAGTGAATGTGGGGCAAGTTTCTTGGCTTCTCTAGACAGCATTTTGGATTTGGATTTTGCTGTCAGGTAGATAGATGGCTCAAAGCAGCGGAAACATGTCAGGTTTCTTGAATTCACCATCTGCGTCAAGCATAAACCAAACCAGAGTCAGCTTGAAAAGAGATAATAAAAGGAAAACAAATGGGTGGGATTCTTTGACTATTCCTTTGGTAAACGACCCCCTATGAGCTAGTATCATAGTAGCACAGCTGTAAAACTCTATGGTGTCTTGCAACTGGTATAGAACTACTTTTGTGACTAACCAGTGATAAATGATTTTCAAACCATTTAAGCCTCTTGGGCTCTGACAGTTAACGTACAACTGTAATGCATTTTGTAACGAGGTTATTAGAAGGAAATGGCTAGGTTACAGTGGGTTAATGCAAAACAGTCCTGGTATCAGTTAGAATGTAAGAGTACTTTTTAATTATGTATGTATGTATGCATGCAGAGGTGGAACTTGGTATTTTTGCGCCCGGGGCAAGTTCCATCAACTGCACCCCCCCCCCCCGCTCTCTCTCTCATCTCTCTCCTCTCCCCTCTTCCTTTCACTCTACCCTCTCTTGCCCCCTTCTCTCTCTCCTCCCCCCCCCTTTTCTCTCCCATGTATCTCACTCTTCACATCTTCTCCCTTCTCCTCTCTTCCCTTTCTCTTCCCCCCCCTCTTTTCTCTCTCCCCTTTCTTTCTCTTTGCTCTTCCCCCTTGCCCTTTTCTCTCTCCCCCCTCTCCCTTTCTCCTCCACTGCCCGTCACCGCCAGCCCTACCTGCGCCCTCCCTAGTTCCGCCTGTGTATAGATCATTTTATTCATATAGTACCAACAGTGTACGCAGTGCTTTACAAAATCACAGTACACAGGAAATAAAATCCAAACAGCGGGGAGCAGAGCAGCAAGTGATATTATAAGCACTGCCCTAAAGAGCTTACAATCTAAGGCCTGTCTGGGTCCACAAAATGATGCTAAGCTTTAGCACACCTCAGCTCTCCTACATTTGCTTTTTAACTATATAGAAGAAAGGACCAATACGGATACCCCCCTCCTTCCGCTCCCAACAAGAAGTGGAAAGCTAAAAAAGGGGAGGATAGAAGAGGGATAGGTGAAGAAGAGGACGGGGAAAAAAAAAGACGGAATATAAACAAAAAGGGCCGCAAAACCGAAAACACAAAGAAAATGACGAACAAAAGAGAAGAAGACCCACCCCCCACCCCAGCGGAACCCGATCATAAACGGAAAACCCAAGAGGAACACCACAGCCGTCCCTTAAAACAGGACTACAACGTAAGTGGAAAAAAGAGTGAAGGGGTCGGTGAGACGGAAATACAACAGGGGGGGAACGGTCAAAAGCGAAATGAACGAAAATGACAGCAAGGGGTGAGAAGACCTAAATGATAAGAAAGCTAGCGAACGGAGAAGAACAACGACCTTAGAACAAATAAAGATAGGGAAGAGCGGACAGAAGCAAAGGAAAGGGGAAAATAAGAAAGAAACAATGAACGTCAGATGAGAAAGGCTTGTCTGAACGTAAAAGAGCGAGGAAAGACACCCCACAGCGGACGGAACAGGAAGGGAAAAAAACGCCATAACAAAAGAGGGAGATACGAAAACTACCCAAAAAAGGAGGAAAAAAGAAAAAAGAAGAGAGATAAAGAGAAAAGAAAAGAACAGGGAAGAGGAAAAAAGAAAAAAAAAGAAACCAACCCCCCCCCATCTCCAACCTCCCCCCCTCCCCCCCCCTTCTTACCCCCCCCCGTCTTCCCCCCCCTTTTTTTTTTTTTAATGAATGAGTATTTTTCCAACTCTCTTCCACGTCCAATTCCTAATGAGCAAACCATCCATTCTGAAGTTGCACAGGAAAAATCCCGCATGCGAAGAGATAAGCAAACGTGTTTTCCAATGAAACTATTATTTGGGCAGACTAGCCCTTTTGTATTCAGCCAGCACTGCTAGGAGGAACTGAGGACAATTGGAAACAAAAACAAGCTTTCATGAAGCAAGAAGCAGTTATGTCACTTTACCACATGGAGGAATGCAGCGTAATTTGATCTTTCAATGGGAATCGCTTTTCCATAGCAGCAACGTGTAAAACACGTACAGGACTCAGCGCATGGTGGATTTTATGCTGGCTGTATTTAGTGCTTTAAAGCAGGGGGGCTCAAGACGTCCCCCCTCCCCCGCAACAGGTTAGGTTTCCAGGATTTTCCTGCTTCAGCACGGGTGGTGCAGCATGCAATCTTCAACTGAGCCACTGCTTGAGCCTCCTGTCCTGAACAGGCATAGCCTGAAAACTTGACCTGTTGGGGGATTATGGGAACTGAAGTTGAGCGCCCGTGCTTTAAAGTATTAAATACAAGCGGTATTAATAAGTTGCCGTTTTATGGCCGCTACTCCCTTCTAACAATGTATTTTTAATGTGTATTATCCTAATTTGTATTTGTCTTTCTATTATATTGTCTTTATATTTCTGCTTTATAATGTGTTGCACAAGCTTCACATTGGATACGCCCGCACATGGGTCAGCCACCCAGACATTGTCAATCAAAATCCTTTCATTTGTGATGAAACCGTATCCAATAGAACGTTAACCTCTACAACAGGGGCGCTCAGCTCCACACCGCCCAAACAGGTCAGGTTTTCAGGATATCCCAGCTTCAGCACAAGTGGCTCAATCAGTCCCTGCTTCAGCACAGGTGGCTCAATCAGAGAGCTGAAGCAGGGACAGATTGAGCCACTTGTGCTGAAGCTGGGATATCCTGAAAACCTGACCTGTTTGGGGGGGGAGGGAGGGGCTCGAGGACTGGAGTTGAGCACCCCTGCAATTCCAATTATTTACTGTCAGATATCCCGGCCACACTTTGATTTACATTTATAAATCATTCTTGAGACGGACACGTTACTATTCTTCTTATTTTTGTACACTTCAGGCACGTTTCACAGCCGTGTCAGCAGCGCCTGTGCAGTAAGTTACTGTCAGTTTCTCCTCCTGGCATTAGTTAGCCACGCTGTGTGTGCAGGCAGCACTGGCTTGCAGGCAGTTACACATTCAGTTACTGCCAGCTCGCTCCCTGCCACAGTGATTAACATAATGTCAAACTCTGGGATGTGACGATGTTGCGGGTGACTCATTCAGAGAGAACAAGCTGATTGTGAAAGAGCTGCCTTCCTCACATGGTGCAGTGACACATGCAGAAGGACTCTGCTTAAACTTTGACAGTCAGACTTGTTTTTGTCATTTCCAAGCACAGCAAGGTCATCTTTGGTTGTTTCTAGATGAGCTACATGATAGCATGCGGCTCATCTGGAATCTCAGTGAGGAGTGGCCTGGTGAGAAAGGAGTCACCCAATTATTAGAAGAGGGGCCACATTATAAAGGGGCTGGATAGCCCTCGGTAAGAAAGGGTTAAAGTGTGGAGTGGAGACCTAGGGTTGGTAGGCGTCCAATATTGAACCGGACTGTCCTGTATTTGGACAGTAAAAAAAATAGAGGTAATAGTGGACATGTATGTGTCCATTATAACCTCTCTGGACAAACTGACCTGGGGGGACCGCGGGATTTCCCTGAGCAGGGAGAGAGCAGGGCTGTCAGGGAGCTGGGCAGTTTCCTCCATCCAGATTGGCTGCTGCTGGGTAATGCAGCCAATCAGGAGGAGGTCTCAGGAGCCTGGAGGTGGGGCCAAGGAGAGGTGGAAACAGCATGGAGCGGATAGAGGTGAGAGGTGTGTGTGTGTCACGAGTGCATCACACTTTTTACAATTGTGTCCAGTATTTTTGGAGAGGCCACCTGGAAACCCCAGACTTGAGAGGGGTATTTAATGGGGTGGGGAGACTAACCTTAGAGGTTAAGTGACGATCGCATTCCCCAATCCCACATTCCCCCATTCCCCCACATTATGCAGTTCTGGGTTTTCTTGTCAGTTTAGTAGTTTTTTTCATCACAGTGCGTGGTTATGTGGTTAAAGGACTTTCACCAGAATTGAGGGATTCAAGGTTTGGTGGCCCTTTAGGTGGTCATTGTTTGGAGGTTTGCATGCCTGCCCAGGGCATCGGCAACCCGGCAATACTTCGCCAAAGGTGCTGGTGTATACAAGACATAGGGGGGTGGATCAAGGGATCAAATTGTGGTGTGAGACTTCTGGTAAGGGATGAAGGGAATCTCGTCTATGCAATAAATGTTAATAAAGCTGTGGCCTTTTCATCACATTCATGGTGTTGAGTGTTTTATGAATAAAATGGTGGGGCGTGTCGAGGTCACCTTGTTCATGGTATTATACTCGGTCTGGGACCTAGTACCAAAGTCACTCTATCTCCCTGGGCCTCAGGCACCAAAAATTAAACTGAAACCTGTTTTGAGCAGGAGCATGTTCACAAAAATTCGATGTAGATCTCGAAAATATCATTATTAAAACAAAAATTGTGTAAAAATAATTTTAAAAAAATGTATTGTAAGATTTACAGATCAAATACAGTACGTCCCTTCATTATGTGAAGCTTGATTAGGGTAATTTATGAAAGCCACTCAACCGCTATGGCACTTCAATATGGGTCCATACAAAAGCACCATATTTACCAATATCTAAATTCCCACTGTCTTTGCCGTTTGTAAACATTCAGAAATTGCTCTTTATTATGGAATATTCTAAGAGATAATGGGGGACAAACGGTTGCAGATCTGTCTAAAACATGTGAATGTGGTCACGTGATATTTGTATTCACTGTACTCTCTCTCTATAGTGATTTTAAAGAAATTACCAATGCAGGTCAAATACTCCACTACTAGTACAACGCTAACATATGTTGTGTAACCTACAGAAATGAATGGACAATGTTGCGACTAAAACCTACTACTACATGTCTCTACTGCCAAGTGTTTGAGTGGCCAGATGGCTGCAGATTGCAAGGGACAGGTTCGTCCAGTTGTGGATTTATAACTTCTACGTCAATACTTACCCTCCCTGCCAACCCCCCCTCCCCCACCACCGCACCACACCCCTACCCCCACAAGTGAAAACTGTGATATTGGATTTAGTGGGAAAGAAAGCTGGATATCCAAACCATTTGCTGCCAGAAAAGAACGGGCCCCTCTGGAACAGGAGGGCTATCTTCACTGAGTACAACAAATGCTCCCAAAAGTAAACAAATAGGTATTGGACTCACATAATACTGTTCAAATAAAATACACAACACATCAAAAGCATTAATCAGAACTAATAACATGAATATCAGATCTGTCTATTTTTTGGCATCTTGCAGCAAATACTGTGACAAAGGCAGGATTCCCACATATTGTATTTTGGTCTCAACATTTGGTGCCCGATGGTGGTACTCATTACGGGCTATATAAGTAAAAAACAAATGGCAAGTTCCAACATTGATGACATTGCATATACATGACTGATGTCATATGTTATAGAGGATATGCAATATTTATTGATGATCCCACCCCCTCCCCCCCCCCCAAGATCAGGAGGTGGGGTATTGATGTTGTAATATGTTTATTCCTAAAAAGATATGAATGGAAAAAAGAGAATATGATGTCAGATAAAGGTTTTGGGGGCCAATCTCCTTTTTTTTTCTTGTTGGGGGGGAGGAATAAAGACTTTATTGACAAGGTACAATAATGTCCCACAAGGAGCTTTCAGAGAATGCACGATTGATGTATAATAAAATTGCAATTAAGCAATGGTTAATATCCATGTTATGTGATACAGATATTGTTAAATATAAGGCCTCAGGATTATTTGATGCCATACACCAAGGGAGCGCAAACTTTTCCGGCAGCACCCCCCTGTCTGCCTCGCAGCTGCGTTAAATGACGCTCCGGGGTCACGTGATTTCAGGTCACGTGACCCGTGGCGTCATTTGATGCCTGTGACATCACGTCACATTACTCCGCTGCGTCATTTGACGCGTCGTTGCCATGGAGAGGCGACACAGCGTCTGAATTCCGGTAAGTTTTAGTGTGGCAGAGGCCTCACACGATCCCCCGGCATTTAATTTAAATGCCTGGGAGAAGAGCGCGGGACCTCTGCAACCGCCCGCGCCCCCCCCAAACAAATCTCCCGCCCCCGCTTGTGGGCACGCCCCCTAGTTTGCGCACCTCAGCCATACACCATCCATGATAAATAGCTAAACACTGCATTACACAGTGCATTTATATAGGAGTCAGCGCGAGGCTATGCAAATTGGCACAATGAAGTTGTCACTTCTAGTTTTAACAATGGATTACATTCGATGTCGGCTTGCTGAGCGCCCCAACATGCACAGTTTCATCAACAAATGGAAGTGAAGTGTTCACAACCTGCTGCCTTGTCCTTGTAGCTTAGTGGCTTGGAGTTGATGTTGGGGTGCAAAATAAACACGCAAATAAGAGTGCAACGTTTAATATTATGACAAGGCCCGCACAAAAAATTCTTCATATATCATTAGATACGTGGAATTCAGCTGGTTCAAACATGCACAGGTTTGAAAAGTAAAGGGGAGAATATTATTTTGTGTATTCCGATCATTGGGAAAACCCAACACCGCGTGAAGAGCAGAGCATAGTGCTCATGGCAAAGACATCCAAGTAAAAACCTGATGTTGCTTCAATCATGGAAACTATTTCGAATTGTGTTGATTTTTTTTTTATGTTAAAGACCGACCCAAACCATAGTTTTCTCCACCGGCAAAGTGCAGACAATTTACACCTGTAGTAGACAACCTGTCAGTCCAATTGATTAGTCTCAAAGACGTACTTTCATACGCTGTCCCCTTTCATACGTCACATTGAAAGGTGGCACTTAAACTGATTAAAAAGTCTGATTACAACTGGAAATTCAGAAAATATTTATGTTTGCGGTGTGAAACTCCACGTTACATTTATAAGGGGATGAAATATGTATCATATGTCGTGACTGTGGCGTTGCTCCAAAAGCAGGTGTACAGGTGGTCCCCGGTTATCTGCCGGAATCTGTTCCGCTATCTGCCGGCGGATAGTGACAACGTCGGAATGCGAATCCCATGTTAATGTGCGGCGGCGAGCGTCAGATAATGAATTCCGCGCAACGCATTGTGATCCGTCGGATAATCAGTTCGGCGTAAAACGAAACGACGGCTGGTGAGGACCTGTAGAGTCGTTTTGACACTTTGAGCAATGTATCGAGATCCTGTTCTCAAGTTTTGCTCCCCTTGCAGCAGCGGGCGTTTTGGGGAACGGTTAGGGGAGCAGATGCATCCAAATTCGCACCTCCATTTTTCTTTTCCAGTTGCGTCAAATAAATCCGCCAGGTCCAAGATGGTGTTAAGCTTTACTCTTAAGACACTTTAACCAAATATAAAGAAGTGTGATTAACAAGATGTATACAGCTGCTGCTGTGTTTTTTAATACATTGCTCCATCTTGATGCACTTCCCCCTAAATGTTATTACCCTGCCGTCTCGGGAACCTGCAACCTATTCAAAAGCAAAACATACCAATCTAGAAATGTACCTTCGGGTTGAAATATCTTTGGTATGTAAGTGCATTGCAGTCTCATGCAGTACATTTTATTCACGTAAAATAATTTTACCATATTCTTTGAAAGTGTACGTAGGGTTGCCGGGTGTCCGGTATTGAACCGGACTGTCCTGTATTTGGATACTCTGTCCAGTAAAAAATGAGAGGTACTGTAATACTGGACATGTATGTGTCCAGTATTTTCCTCCCTTGACCTGATGCACCTTTCACCATTGAGTCCAGTATTTTTGAAGAAGCCACCTGGCAACCCTAAGTGTACGTTTAGTTATTTGAGAATGTTGTGGAGGGAAGCAGCCCTTCGGGCTTGAAAGCACTACTTTGTACATTATCAGAGGGTGGAAGACTTGTTCTTATTCCTAACCAAACCCCAGACTTGAAGGCATGTAATGTCTTTGTCTTTAGCATTGCCGCTGACAGTGTTCTGTGGACTCACCCAGCATGTGGTATTATAGTAAGTACAAGTTCACTACATCCAGAAGAATGTCTGTGATCAGCTCACTCCCCCGCACCCTGCCACTTCTCTGCACTCTGTATAAACAGCTGTCATTCAGTTCAGTGTCCAGTTTGAACTGAAATGGAAATGTTCCCCTCATTTTGCTGCTTGTTTGTCAATTTAATAGAAATAGAAGAAAGTTAAAAGCGCATTCACTCCTATAAAATATATGTTTAAGGGACTTTTATTATAAGATGAGGTAACCATTATAAGTACACAAACTACCAAGATAACCAGATTATTGTGTAGTGTATAATATTTATTGTTCTAAAAAAGTTGGCTTAAGGGAGTATTCTTCATTTTTCATTACTTAATTATGTCATTTTTTTTGGTCTCCTAATGTAAATAGCAGGGGAGTAGCCATAAGTATAAAACTCATTAAATACACTTACTTTCTTGGGACCCTAATGCACTTATATATACGGGAAAGAAAAAACAGACCAGCACGGCCTGTAGAAGTATAATGTATTATTACAAAGATAAAAGCAATATCGTTCACTTACAGGTGAGTGATGTGTAGCACGTGCATAGTAACTTCCATGTCAGGGAGATCTCGCTGGTGCTCCACAGGATTCCGCGTGGCTGTTCCTCCGATGCTGGCGTTCTGCACCAGATCTCGGAAGTGAAGCAGGGTTATGGTCCAGGCAACACATTGTGGTAGCACGGATCCTGAGCGAACTAGACCCCCCCCCCCCTCCAACGACGGACGCCAAACTTGAGAGGAAGGTGTGGCGTCGGAGAGCGGTAAAGCCGGTTTTTGAAGTTGTCGCCAAAGTGACGGAGGCAAAGACGTGCGAGACTGCTTCACTTCCGGGATCTGGTGCAGGACGCCAGCGTCGGAGGAACAGCCATGTGGAATCCTTTGGCGTACCAGCGAGATCTCCGTGACACGGAAGTTCATATGCCCGGGCTACACATCACTCGCAGAAGTTTACTCACAACTAAGTGAGCGATATTGCTTTTATCTTTGTAATAATACATTACACTTATACAGGCCGTGCTGGTCTGTTTTTTTCTTCCCGTATCTGTTCAAGGTTTCCCCTCCTCACAAGGGGGATGATGGACATTGGACTAATATACCCTAGTCCTTATGTATTGAGCACGCCAGATATACAGTAAGGTGATTTACTGCCCATAGATCAGTCTAGTTGAGCACAGTTCTCTTGTGTGCACTTATATATACTGTATTACCTATGTATAGCTCCCACAATCCTGTTTTGATTGCAAGCTCTTTAGTGGAGGGATATTCAATGTTCAGGATTTACTTTCATGCCTAGTGATTTGTATTGTCATGTAGTTTACATTGAGTATGTAACAATCATGTATTTAGATAATCATATATTACTGGGGATATTTAAAGGAGCAATTAATGTGTATATTTTTTGTAATTCTTTTTTTTAACATAGGATTGAAGCAGGGGATCTTTGGACCTGAACCCAATTAATTCCGGGTAACCCCTGCTTCCCGAGACACTTACCTCCGTAGGAAGTGCCGGTATCTTGGCAAATTTTAAGGCTCCCGCATCACGCGGACCAAAAGGAACCAGAACCTGATGATGTGACGGCTTCCTATTGGCCCGCATGGTGCGGGAGGTTTGAAACGTCGCCATTACATGAACCCTGCTAGCCGAGCGGAGCACCTACTGGCACCCCCTACGGAGGTAAGTATCTCTGGAAGCAGGGGACCCCCAGAGCTGAAATTAATGAGGTTCAGCTCCGGAGACCCCCTGCTTCGACCCTATGTTAAAAAAACAAAACGCTAGCGTGGCTTGCCTCCTTAAATATTCCCCATGCGGTCAGAATAATTGTGGCCATTTTGAAATATGTATCATCTTGTTTTCCTAAGTTTTGATGTTACAGCTCAAAAATGCGATATATTTTAAAATAATGAATAGCCATGTAATCATTTACATTAATAATTATTGAAACTTTTTTCACTATTTAAAAGGTGTTGCCATTGAATTGCCAGTGTTCTAATCACAATTATGGATAATCTTACAATTTGTTCAGTAACCCGTATGGTATTAAATAAGTAAACACGCATGGTAAACTCGAGTTTAGGGATTCATCAACACTTTAAATACATTGTTATCCACATTTAGCAAGAAAGGTAGTTGGTTAAAACAAGGGGCTTTAACTGGAGATCCGTATAAAAAAAAAATGTTGCTGATGAGATAAAGGATTATTATTTACTAACTTCAGAGAGAGGAAAAAACTAACGTGGTCTGATATATTTGCCTTTGCTACTGTATACTGATTCTATATACTGGACATGCAGTTTCTCACTGGCACTCCTATTTGTATTGTTTCCCTCTAGTGGTAAAAAGTGGTACTCTCCAGGACTCAGCAGATTTTTTTTTTGTAACCCCTTTTTTTTTTTTTTTACCAGGATGATAACGAGGAGGTCCCCAGAGCTGTACTCAACCCCGGGGAACTCCCTGGTTCCCAGGATACATACTGATAAACTAGAGAATTTATAGTCCCCTCCAGGGGTAACAAAATGGCGGTTTAAATCCCCCACGTCACACAGGTCAATAGCAAGCCGTAATATATGTGGGGGATAGAAAAATCAGGACCTGCCGGAGGTACATTTACCTAATATAGATCTCAGTTACGTATGAAAATAACACGGCTCCGCTTTGGGGGGGCTACTGGTTCCCAAAAGGGGGGATGTAGTAGCGGATGCTACTTGTAAAGGGGCAGTCCCTTCTAGGACCAATGGGAACTAATATTATGTGTTTAATGGGTTATATTTAGATAGAAAAAAAACATTTTTATTAGTATTGCTAATAATAAAAATAATAAATAACCACGAGTTGAGGAGTTTGTACAATCCTTAATCTTTATCTACAGATCTAATAGTAATGAGTTGCCATTGCTGTCTTTTTTGCTCTCGGTTTGTAAAATAATTATGATGCTATTATAAGCCCAACAGATAAAAGTGAACACAATATGCAACATGAACAATTAGAATGACTTGGGACCCGCAGGTAGAAAAGCATATTCATTCTGTTTGTAGGAAACAAATAAAGTTGAACTTAACTTTAAGGGCGATTGACTCTTTGGAAAGAAACCAATGGCTCGCCGCCTTGCGTTTGCTTATATCTGTGTGTACTTTTGACAAAGACCAGACTTGTATTGGACTTTTCCTCTCCCAGTACCCCATGCCTAATGGTCTCTGGGCCTGACAAAATGCAGCCTTATGTCTGGCTGAGTTGGAAGTCTCTGATCTCCTCTCACCAGGAAAGGCTCATGCTGATATGAGCGGTGGGGTACATAACCCAATTACAATGTGCCAGCCCACATGATCAAAGAGGGAGAAGCCAAACAGCAAACAAGGAATATTTACAATAACCACCAATGTGATAATGGTGCCTTAGCAGAGACAACCTACAAAGAGACCAGTTCTCCAAAGCCCTTTGCTTACACTGATCATGGAGTCGTGAGACAGCCCATATATGAAACATATTCCATGCACTTTGTTAATGTGGCTTTCTTGCATACATTTAGCCTGGTGAATTCCCAGTTCATTAGAGGAGGGATTATGTGGTTTTCCATCTATGGGTTTTTCAATATGCCCTTGTTTAAACAACCTGCCACTCCGTGTACACAGACCTGCAGTCCCTCACTGTTTTTTGTGTGTGAATGTAATGTACTTGTAACAATATAACAAAGTTCAATTTTAAATTTTTTTTTACCTTTAATAAATCCAGGGGGTCCCGTGACCGGGAGCTGCTCCCAGCTCACCCTTACATCCAATTCCAAGCATGAGCGCCGGGTGTCCTCCGATTTACACAAGCGCGCGGGGGGGGGGGGGGGAGGGGGGGAAGCGGCATTGCGGGCCAGCTGAGCGCGCGGGGAAGTATAGGTTTTTTGTTTTGGTAAGTGCTGAGCGCAGGGAAGCGTACGTGCACGAGCGCGCGTGGGCCACGTGACTGGAAAGTTACATATTTATATATGTAAGTTAACGCGGCAAGCGCAGCTCGCTCAGCGCTGGCGGGACGCAGCCTTAGTTGCCGGTAGGTACAATTACAAACTTGGCCACCAGGGTTACTAACGGGAAGCCGCAATGTTATCTCCCAGTGACATTATGGCTTACCAGTAGCCATAAGAGCCGAGGTGCGGTGAGCTGGGGTGCGGTGGCAGACGCTGGGGTGCGGTGGCAGACGCTGGGGTGCGGTGGCAGAGACAGCTGGTGTGCGTTTGCAGACTGCGGGGTGCGGTGGCGACCTGGGAGTGCGGTGGCTGACGCTGGGGTCGGTGGCAGACGGCTGGGGGGTGTTGGCGTGGTGCAGACGCTGGGAGGGTGCGGTAGGCTGGCCGTGTGGGGTGACGCGGTGGCAGACTCTGGGGTGCGGTGGCATACGCTGGGTGCTGTGGCACGCTGGGTGCGGTGGGCAGACGCTGGGTGTGGCGGTCTTGCCAGCTTTTTAGTTGGGTGCGGACGTGCGTGATGAGCTGTGGTGCGGTGCTCTGACGAATAGCTGGAAGGCGGTTGCTGACGCTTGCGGTGCGGTGGAGCATATAGAACTCTGGGTTGCTGGTGGCTTGAAAGCTGGGGTGCCGGTGGCACTCACGCTGGGTTGCGAGTGGGCTCTACCTGGTTGGTCGTGCGGTGTGGGTCTAGGTCACGCATGGGACTTGCGGAGGCAGACGCTGGGAGTGCGTTTGCAATCGCTGGGGTGCGGTGGCAGACGCTGGGGTGCGGTGGCTGAAGCTGGGGTGCGGGGGCTGACGCTGGGGTGCGGGGGCTGACGCTGGAGCGCAGTGGCTGACCCTGGAGCGCGGTGGCTGACCCTGGAGCGCGGTGGCTGACCCTGGAGCGCGGTGGCTGACCCTGGAGCGCGGTGGCTGACCCTGGAGCGCGGTGGCTGACCCTGGAGCGCGGTGGCTGACCCTGGGGCGCGGTGGCTGACCCTGGAGTGCGGTGGCTGACCCTGGGGCGCGGTGGCTGACCCTGGAGTGTGGTGGCTGACCCTGGAGTGCAGTGGCTGACCGTGGGGTGCGGTGGCTGACCGTGGGGCTTGGTGGCTGACCGTGGGGCTTGGTGGCTGACCGTGGGGCATGGTGGCTGACCCTGGAGCGTAGTGGCTGACCCTGGAGCGTAGTGGCTGGCCCTGGAGCGTAGTGGCTAGCCCTGGAGCGTAGTGGCTGACCTTGGAGCATGGTGGATGACCCTGGAGTGCAGTGGCTGACCTTGGAGCATGGTGGATGACCCTGGAGTGCAGTGGCTGAGCTCCCTGGCAACCCCTGAGTGATTATATTAAAAAGAAATACTGAAAAAGTCGAGCAGCATATTTAATATCTTTTGGTTTATAAAGCCCAAATCTAATTTATTTGAGTCCCTGGGAGGAGACCGTTTTCTCATTAACATGTGACTCAACAATCTTGATGTACAGTTTAAACATTGTATGATATTTCGGAGAAATGAACAGGGTTGGGGAAATGTATGTACAAGGCCTAGATTTGCTGTATTCTTTTTTTGTGTTATTATTCTCCCCACACATGTATTTTGTATAGAAATGCAGACTAACCCATCCTTTCCATGTTATTGATGTATGTTATTACAAGTTAGGTAGTTATTTTAGCCTGGAAGCTCTTATCAAAAGGATTACAGCTCAGACATTCAGAGACAGTGACTCAGCACCTGATGACACCTCCACGCATGTTGCTAAACAGTCAAACAGCACAACAGTCTCTGCTCAGTCAGCTGTCATCAGTGGCCATAGCTTTTCCCTTAAGTGTGTGAGCTGCAGACATTTGAAATTAGTATGCAGGATCCCAGAGAGACTGTGACCACAGGTGGGGAGGGCAGTGATGGGGGTGCAGAACCTGAACCTCCAGCAAACGGAAAGCCCATCCTCTTCCCAACACAAAGCTGCCTTTGTTGTGTGATAGAATGTAATGCAATTTAGATATGAAGCTCTCTGGGAAAGATATTCGTTGTCCTTGCAGTTCTCCACTATTTACAGAGCTCTGTATGCTGTCAATGCTATTACTAAAACTATGTTAAACAGAAACTGGGCGCAAGACTAATTCATTGTCACGTTACTGTGTTTATTAGACTAGTAAATGTGTTTGATGTTTCTAAGCCCCATCTGGTCTGGCTTTTCTACATATTGTCCCCTTTTATGCTCTGTTCTTCCAACAACTTCCATATCCTTACAGGCATTATTAAGAATAGATAGCAGGAAACCAGGAGATAAGAGACAGATTCATGAACCTTGAATTGTCTGAAACTAAAAACCTCTACGCAGGTAGAACAAACATCATCTGTAAGGCCTTGGATACAGTGCAGGCGCGCGTGCGATGGAGCGCATGTAGTCGCACGCACCTGTCGTCTGAGCGATCTGAGGACTCGGATTCACTCGCGACGGGGTGGTGAAGGCATGGCTGTGATGTCACAAGGCTGGTTTGTGTCATTGGCTGAACCACTCACGTGATGCGGCCGCCGCATGAAAAAACTAATTATTTTGTCTCTTCAAAATTCTGCTTCGCCATTGGACACACTATGGCCGGCCTAATAAATGTGCGGCAATGTGCGGCATTTTGTCTGTCCGTTGCATGCCCCGTCGTTTGGACGGTAAGAACATGATCCTTTACTTAATTTGGTTTCTTTATTTTAGATCGAGCATCCCAGGTCTGAATCTCAGCAACGCCTCCAAATGTAACAGGTATTCCCCCCACCCTAAGGGAATCAGCTGCTACTTGTTGGATGTGCAGAAGGCCTGGGCCTCCGCTCAGAGGGAGACTGGGGTGACTGTGTGTCCTGTGTATCTTTATATGGTGCAGCGCCTCCACCTATGAGGACCCTGGAGTAATAGGATTGACTCCTCATAGGACTCATATACCTAAGGTATACTCAAATAACACACTCACAATCAGTAAAATATAACTCCTTTACTGTGACCCCACAGAGAGCATAATGTGACACAATACAACCAATGCACAGTATTATAATAGAACAACAATAGTCCAGGGTTAGCTAGCCCCAAATAGTACCAAGGGTGCTCGGGCACCTCAGACCAAGTGTCCTGCGAGCAATCCCTCCCAATGTGTGTGAGGGTAGCGCTACCCTCCCCCTTGCGTTGGTGCACTTTACCTTCCTGGCTTAAGGTCCCACCAGACCACACTTCCCTTAGGAGCAAGTGCTGCAACTGTGTCCCACGTTGCGGTGTCTCCGACACAAGCCACTCACACCTTAGGGTCCCGGATGATGTCTGTCACACAGGCTGCAGTGGGAAGCCTCCCTCTGCGCTCCGATCTGTCCAGATGTTTCTGCTCCGCTCTCTCTAACAGGAGCTCCCTATCTTAGGGGCAGCCCTACACCCGTGTATGAGGTAAGGGTGTCTATCTAGGGCCATGGGGCAAGTTCGGGCCTAGTCCGGGAGCTTGGCAGGCTCCCCAGACACTACCTCCTTCTTCCCTTAATCTGAAGCGTCACCCCCTGAACCGCAGAGGATATTCCTTTCACCAAATGGCTGCTCGCACAAAATGGCTACCCCACGCTACATGCCTCACCCATACCTAACCTGCGGCGCCAACCGCAAGATGGCCATCGCACCTTCCCGATCCTCCCTACATTACTATGGGCACCTCCGGATTGGCTGTAATGGCCCATGTGCTGCTATCTCCGCCACAGGGCTTCTGGGAGTTGTAGTCCCAATATTTAAGATAGCAAGGATGTCTCCTACGGAGTTAAGAGGGGCACCCTGCGACACTTCCAATAATGCTGTTGTATGCTGGTTGTATACAACTTTTATGACAATTGAACACCCTGCAATAATATAATATAAAATATTTTTTTTATTTATAAAAATGTTTTACCAGGAAGTAATACATTGAGTTACCTCTCGTTTTCAAGTATGTCCTGGGCACAGAGTTATAAAAATACATGGTTACATTAAAAGAACAGGGTTATACAGTCAATTCACAGATAGAGTTAGAAAATTGGGTACAGGGATAAAGGGTTTGTTTGTGAGTGAGTAAATAGCCTATCTGTGCTTATCTCCCATGTGGGGTTTTTTTTGCATTTACATAGGAAAAGGTTTGCTCTCTTTCGAGATACGGGGATGTTTTTGAGAGCTTGGAGGCATTGCACGTTTAGGATGCACAGTGCACACCCACCTTACTTCCTGCAATCCCCCACAGCATTTCTAAATTAGGCTCAAAAGTTGTGGCCTGAGGATGTGTACTGCTTTTCACAGCAGCTGCATAATGCTTAAGGGTTCATACCTAGGTAACAAAAACAAACGATATAACAAGTGCAAAGCTGGATTATTAGGACTGAGTTATAAGGCAGGTATTAGATAGAACCCCAAGGAATTTAGTCCCACGTGTTTCATTATGCCCGACAATTGCTCCCAATGAGGAAACTAATTAAAGATTAGAAACATTGGGCAAAAAGGAAAAGCACATACCATTCGTCACTTCCAAGTATTTTGTGTGTGTAACGGTGTTTCCCCCACCCTATGGGAGATTCCCCTGTTACCAGGTGTATGGTGCATGCTACCTCTTGAGTCACAGAATGCTGAGTGGTCCGCCGATTGTTGTGGGGACATTTGGACAGGCTTCTTGGGTACATACCGACATTTATCTCATGGTACTCAGCGCATCCATCTGCTGCAGGCTCCAGGAAGATGAAGGCAATCTCCTGCAGAAGAACGTACTCACTCCCCCCCCCCCCAGAAAGATTGCACACTATGCAGGGATATGATTAACTGGAACCGGTTTATTGCTTCTGATTCAGCACAGTATAAGGCCTTGCCCCCACTGCCTACTACAGCGTCCGCTGTGGCGGACGCTGCACAGACGAGAGCCCTCCCCTCAATGGCGCCGGGCCCGCTGCGAGGGGGGGCCGCAGCGCTCGGGCGAGAGCTGCTCCTGCTCTCAATAGAATTGAGAGCAGGACTCGCGTCGAGCGATTAGGCACGCCCCCCGGTGGTTCAGCCAATGAGGGCGAACCTGCCGGGTGATGTCATGGCCGCACCCCCGTCACTCCCCCGCCAGCCCCCCCCCCCCCCGGTCTCTCCTCCTGCAGTGAGCTGCAAACCGGGGAATAGGCTGAACGCGCCGCCAATATCGCGGGCGCGCGTTACAGCGGCGTGACCGGGGCCTTAGCCTAACAGTGATCTCTGCTCCAGCACAGTCCTAAGGTCTTCAAACTTTGGATGGCCCCTTGACCTCCACTCCAGGCCGAGGGCACCTGAAGCAGAACATGGGGAATTGTAAACACTCACTCTCCCACAAGGGGAAGAGGAACAAGGAATGCCAATGCTCAGACACCCCTGTGTGTTACCAGCCTCTCTCAAGCAAGGAGAGGCACTGCCTAAATATAGTGGTGCAGCCCCTTAGGTATAAGGGAGGAAGGTACCAAGTCTGAACCCAGGATTGGGCAGAACACAGGCCTAGTCCCACCTCCTCTGTCACTCAAGGAAACTGCTTCTGTGGGGAAAACCCCATTATTGGTCCTGCCAATCCCTCCGATTATACAAACAGCAGTAGTAAGATTTGGTATCTTCAGTGCCGCTGCCACGCTCGCCATGGCCTAGAAAGATTAACATTACTACAGGGTATCCCATTCAGAAGCAGGGACCCCACGCAGCTTCATCGCGGCAGACGCTATCCTCAGGCGCTGCAGAATTTTGCTTGTTCGGCCGTGGTGCCGGGGACAGGAAGTCTTGTTACAGCTGTATATAGATTTATTTTGTAAAGTACTAAAACCAGGTGGTCCTCCGAGATATATTTTAGCCCCGGGGACCACCGATCCCTGAAATACTTAACGTTTTTGCCACTGGTGTACTTCATGGATATTCAAAGATGGTCACCAAGGTTGTCCAGTAGGAAGTGGTAAGAGTATTTCATTGATGTTGTCGCTTCCTGTTATCCTGCAACACTAAAGCCTATTTGGTGGCCATTTTGATTTTCTGAATGGGAGAGAAACATTGGCAACTATAAGGGAATAAGGGTAAGTACTGTGGTAACCAGGGGATTTCTGGAGCTAAAAATAGGGTTGTACAGCTCCAGTGTACCCCCCGGTTTGAATTCTGTAAACAATAAAGCAAATGGGAAAATGAGTAGGGGGGTTGCTGCTTTAAGCAGAGTAAATCTGGTCCATACAAAGCAAAATAGGGTAGGAATTCCAGGGCAACTGGGCCTTTGAGTTTTCTTTGCCCATTCCTCCTGTATCTGTGTTCACCTTATCTGTGCTGAAGGGGCAACTATACATTGCTCCACGATACTTTGCTGACCCCACCCACACACAGCACTGTGGATAATACTGGACACATGTTACATAAAGCTTGGCCCCCTGCAGATGCACTTACCAGAACTCCCTCCTACTGTCTCTGTACGTTCTCCCTACCTACCAATTAGACTGTAAGCTCCTCGGAGCAGGGACTCCTTTTCCTTAAAGTTACTTTTATGTCTGAAGCACTTATTCCCATGATCTGTTATTTATATTATCTGTTATTTATTTGATCACCACATGTATCACTACTATGAAACGCTATGTACATTTATGGCGCTATATAAATAAAGACATACAATACAATACATTACAACCAGCTCACGTGACACTGACGTCACGCTGCTGCAGCCCCAAATCTCAATTTGAGTTGTGGCGGTAAAATGTAGCAGCGTCGACGTGGGCAGCGCCGCAGGCACTTGAAGGACTCCAAAAGGCAATAAGGTAAGAGTCCTGGAAGTGCACGTGGACGCAAGTGCACGCACATTGCGATGCCGCCACCATGAGCTCGCCCTATGTAACGAGTTGCAGGTGCGGGCCAAGTGGCAGTTGGAGTCTCATGTTGGGGGGGGATGGCTTACTCTGCCAATCCATCCCAGATACTGGGGTAGAGGGATTAACCCCTCCCCAGGTATAAAAGGTGGGGGCCCTGCCTGGTGCCCAGTTCCCCTCTGGGGAGTGCTTGTGCAGAGAGAGTCCCCTCCGGGGATTGGGTGTTCCTGTTCTGCACCTTTCCTAGGGATGCAGAATCCTGTTCCAGCCTTGCCCCTTAGTGGGGAATGGAAGCCTAGACTAGCTCAGAGGCCTCAAGCTCCTGGCGGCCTAGTCATGTCCTTTGCAGGGATGGAAGATGCCCCTGGTACAGGAGGAAGACCAGAGCTAAAGTTATTTTCCTTTTGAAGTTGTAATCTGTTGAAGTTATCCAACAAGAAACAAAGACGCCCAGAGCAACATTCAATGTGACAAAAATACACAGTGAAATACCTATATATCTCTTGAAAAAGTGTCATTTAGTTAACCCTGTTGAAGTTATCCTCTGTTCTCTTGTAAGCTGGCTACAATAAACCCCTCTTGCATGGATATGGCATCCAGCGTGATTTGTCCCCTGATATGGAGGCTCCTGTGAGGATCAAGCCCTGCCTCTGCCTCTGGCTGGAGCCCCGCAGGATGGAGGCGCTGCACCCTGCTGACTAAGAGAAGAGGTCCCCAATTTCCCTTCCATCGCGGAGGACTCAGCCTTCTGTGAGCCTACAGGTGAGCACCATAGCACTAATACCATAAGACTTACAGATCTCCTTTAGGGGGGGGATAGGGGTGTTACAAAATAATCTGAATTTTAATGTGTGTGTGTGTGTGTGTGTGTGTGTAGTATGTATATGTGTATGTGTGTGTATATATATATATATATATATATATATTATTATTATTATTATTATTTTTTTTTTTTTAATTAAGGGAAATACATCTATTTATGATTGTAAAAACAATGATCTATCCCGAGCTCTGATTAAAACTGGAAAAGCTTCAGCTTAGTTTAACAAGCCAGGGGTCTGAAATGCATGACGGACAAGGGGTTAATATGAAACATGCTAGTTGACTTATAATGGGCAGCAAATGTAGCAACTCCTGATGGAACATAATGGTTCAGACATGTTGATATTTGCACGCTTACCATGTATTTGTACTATATGAGGTACACCAAGGGGACTCAACTCCAGTCCTCAAGCCCTCCCCGCAGGTCAGGTTTTCAGGATATCCCTGCTTCAGCACAGGTGGCTCCGTCAAAGACGGAGCCACCTGTGCTGATCAGGGATATCGTGAAAACTTGACCTGTTGGGGGGGAGGAAAGGGAGGGGGTGGGGGGAAGAAAGGGAGGGAGGGGGAGGAAAGGGGGGGGGTCTTGATGACTGAAGTTGAGCCCCCCTGGTGTACACAGTGCAGCTATTTTTTGTCTATATTCTCATGTATTTGTACTATATTTGTGTCCTCCACAGGCACCTGATTTGTGATGTATCTTTGTCCTTGGATACCTCCATGGTACTGTTGACCTATACCTAGAATAGGGCAACTCTTTTAATTAAAATATATATTTTCTGTTTTAAAACAGCAGTTCGCCTTTGTGTCGTCTTGTAGAGAAAATACACACTCAGAACTGAAGCTACAACTACAGGGAAAAGAATCAGTGCTAGCCACTGGCTCACCGATTTTTTTTTTAATAAGAGGCATCTTCCATTGGTGGTACAGCTGGGAAAGTTAATGCTTGCAGAGTGATGCTGGAAATATAACGTTCTCAGGTCCACGATTAGTGTGTCCTCCCTTAGTACCTCTTACATCCTATCTAACATTTTCTGTGTAAGTTATCCTGGTTTTAAACAATCCAAACTGAAGCAGTTAAGGATTTGTTAAAACTGCATGTAATGTTCTTGCACGTTTTAGAGGTGAAAATAAGTGTTTGTGAATGATTTCTGGCCTGCTGTCATTTCCTCAATTTCCTCACGAAACATTTCCCTGTTTGTTTGGGTGTAGCGTTCAGGCACATGTTTTACACGAATAGTACTGTATGCCCAGGACAAAAAAAATGCCAGCCAAGGGACACAGTATTATGACCCCAATGATTTTGTGGGGGTAAGAATGTTTGATAGGCAGCCAATGAGATGTCAAGGGAATTGCCTGCAAACCAGATGCTGCCTGTGGAAAATGTTAACATAACTTGTACATGTGATCGCTTGGCATTCGGTGCCTTCATCTGCTTAGTATACTAACATGTGTGTGGCCTCTGATCACAGGTGTTGGTTGCATGAGTTGAAAGGAAATAGAATATTTGCAATCCAAGTCATTGCCCCATTGTGCACAGAGCACAGTCTCTTCTCTGTGTGGGGCCCTATTCAGTCATGCATAGACTAATAGAAGAAAATGTTCTTGAAGAAATTCTTAGAAACCAACACATAATCTGGTTGTGACGGGAGGGGGTATCCAGGCACTCAAATAAAGGTTGAGCACGTTTTGGTTACCCCTGATCTGTGTATAAGGGTCCAACAGAGTTAGCTCTTGTGCCCAGTAACAGCATACCATTCTCATATACTGTATGCAATAAAAGTATTTTTTGTGTTTTTCCTGTCCGGGCATGCCAGCAAGCAGGGATTGCTAGGGTATGAGTTTCAAGGGTTTTTTTTTTGCGGAGGAACCATTGACAAAATGTGCCTAGGAGGTTTGGGGTCCGGAGTTGTTGGTTCCCCTATAAATGTACCGGGGAATCATCCCCGATTCTCGGATACATGTAGGCACATTGTCCCGGCAATACCTCCCCTTGAAAACACAAGCACGACTCACCACTAGGGTACCATGCTTCAGCACAGCCCAGAAAGGAGAATGGGGCACATCTATTCTGTAGCAGAGGGAATCCCTAGGTTAAGGGGGTACCCAAGCTTGTGCCCAGGTGACACAACCAGTATAGGGTTTGTGGGTACCCTAACCATATATAAAATTGAGGGGGGACTCGGAGTCCAGACTGCGTCTAAGAGAAAGTGTGTGTGGAATAAGGCAGATAGAAATAAAAGTACAACATGTTTTCCTTTCTGTCCCCTGTTCCCCAAGACTCAGAAGAATAGTGAAAATATACTTTATTAAATGTAATGTGTTTTCACATTCGGAACCGATGTTCAAACAGGCTGCCCGAGCTAACCCATAGGTGCCGGTAAGTCTGCTGGACATCAGAGTTCAAAGCAGTCAGAGGATGTCCAGAGGTGAGAATAGCATTTGGTCAGCGAGGAAATGTGGAGTACCAGATCTGGAGATTAATGGCAGTCAGCCGGGCTGCCACACCTGGTGGAGCCTGTCCCAGCGGGTGGCATTGAGATTGCCAGGGAAAATGGTGGCAAGCTTGCGCATGTCCCTTGGCTATTTCAGATTTCCCGCTAACCCGGCTTTTCTAGCCGACTTGGCTCTGATTGGTTGCTTGGGAATTTTCCCACGCGTTGTTTGGCTGCTAAGTTTTGTGAATGGAACTCGGAATACTATAAGAATCTGTGAGCCAATCAGATTCGGAGTATATATATATATATATATATATATATATATATTATATGATCATAATATATATATATAAGTGTCCCACTAGGACACAAGAACAGAACTCAAGGTATTATGCAAAAAAAGAATTGTATTGAAACAACATCAGGCACAAACAAATCCAACGTTTTCGGTCCTATATAGGACCTTCATATATATATATATATAAATATATAGAGAGAGATAGATAGATAGATAGATAGATAGATAGATAGATAGACCATACGATACCGTTTGCAACACGACATCAAGGGACAGCATGCAGGTAAGTAAATCATAAATTTTCTATATTTGATAGAAGACACAAAAAACGACGTTTCGATCCCCCAGTGGGACCTTTCTCAAGGTGGTGCAGTGTATGTATGTATGTATGTATGTATGTATGTATGTATGTATGTATGTATGTATGTATGTATGTATGTATGTTTTGCTTTTTTTTTTTTTTATTTTTTTTTTTATTATTAATCGAGTGTATTTCTTTATGTTTTCTTTAAATGTTTTTAAATTGTGTACATTGTCCATGTCCACTGCGAATTGATGATTGTATTAATTCTGGTTATGTACTCTTCAGAGTATGTATAGAATCTAACGGCTCTATCAATATGTGGTATTTATTATGATGTATCAAATGTCTCTCTCATTATAGAACTTATTCACTGAAAGCCACTTAAGCTCCTATGACTTTACGAGTATACCCAACTGCTTGTAGGGACTATTAATTATCCATTAGGGTAATCAACTCTGTCATCACAACCCTTTGAAAAAGTCACCCGTGTGTGACAACGGTCAGGGAGCGTCATCACGCACGCCCAAGAACATTACATCATCACGGAGCGCAGACTACAACTGATTTGAGCGGCCGGATATCGCAGAGAACTCCAGGCAGGGCGGTGTGTTCCTGGTATCGTTGGAAATCGTTTCAATACCACAACCAAGCCCAGGGACAATCCTGCAAACAAACGTGGTTCAATACCATCCTGGGACAGAGGATTTATCAGTACCTGTTGCAGTTACCGGATGGTGGTGATTATATCACCATATGCTTTTAAAACTGTACCCTTTGAGTGATTTTTTGTATCCCCCCCTCCCCTCCCAAATAAATTTATGTTTTTACGCTATGGGGTGTGCGCTCTCTCTCTCTCTCTCTCTTACTCTCTTTTATATTAAAATATATATATATCTATATATTATATATATATATTATAATATATATATATTTATATATATGTTACTGGTTTTGCATCTATCCCAGCCTATGTTTAAAAGCTGTGTTTTAAAGCAGAAGATGGCTTAAGGGTTGTTCATGTTGTTGAGCTTGAGACAAAAGGTGGGCTGTGTGCTATTTGCATGTCATTTCCCAGAATCCCTTGCTGCAGTGGAAGTGCTGTGTGGATAATGGTGAAAGGCAGGGTTGCAGACCTGTCTGAGACTGCAAATGAGCATACAGTAAAATTTACAGTTAGATATATTATATAATATATATATATATATATATATATAAAGGAAAAGAGGAGAGAGCGCACGCCCATAGCGTAAAAGAGTAAATTTAATGAAGGGAAGGGGGGAGGAGGGGGAAAAAACGCACTTACAAGAAGTACAATATAATCAAGCATATGTGATAATAATACCCACCATCGGTCTAACTGCAAGCTCTGGGGCAGCCCAGGCTCCGTTGGTGAAGGAGCAGCGTCTCAGAGGTTGGGTGTAGACTTCAATGTCAAGGGAGCTGTCATGACGTCAGACGCCGACATTGAAGTCTACACCCAGCGCTGGTGGAGCGGATGATCCAGCGCTAGTGCTACAGGCACTACCAATAGGAATTTGTCTTGGACTATCTACAGCACACCAGCCCATGGGGAAACTGCTGGTACGCTGCTCTTTGCCAACAGGAGCCTGGAGATGCCCCAAAAGTCTGGACTTTGAACGGCATGATACATCAGTCATGGAAACCTGCTGAGACGCGGCTCCTTCACCAAGGAGGCTGGGGACTGCCCAGAGCTTGCAGTTAGACCGGATGGTGGTGATATTATCACATATGTGATTATATGTACTTCTTGTAAGTGCGTTTTTATTCCCCCCCCCCTCCCCTTCCCTTCATTAAATTTACTATTTTACGCTATGGGGGTGCGCTCTCTCTCTTTCCTTTTTAGATATCCTGTGGACGTGGGTGGTCCACACTGAGAGCTGCCGGAGGACCCTGCACACCAGCACCCATATAATCATCGGAACTATTTGAGGACTGTTTATCCTTTCATTTGCTTTTTCATGTGTTGTTGCTGTATGTTTGTTATGGGCCTATCTTATGTTTATAGGTCCGTATAACCTTTACATTTGCTAGAACAATTCAGGTTTTACACTAGATAATTCCAACATAGACCTACATGTGTATATGTTCCTTAGAGGACGCAGCTTTTTTCCCTTCTGTTGTAACTGTATTGTATGGTTATGTATGTATGTATGTATGAGTGGTATGTATGTGATATATAGGTATACTATATAAATAAATATTGTAAGAGTCTATATTTTATTTCTATATGTAGTTTAGTATCACATATATAGCCACAGCTAATTATACAAGTGGTGACAAATGCTACTGACACAAACACACAATCATAGCTCCGCCACAACACAATAGCAAATCTACTCGCCACAGTACAACCGTGTTGTGCTTGGGCCACCAGTTATTGGACTCGCCCGGCGAGGTCAGAACTCCAACTCGCACGTGGTGCGCGAGCAAATGTCTAGGTTTGTCGAACATGTTATATATAATTCATAATAGGTGATATATCTCACAAGCTACGACACGACTATTATACAAACACACACACTTCGCCCAGCTTATATCTTACCACACACACATCATTCATCCATATAGGTGTATACATTTGACTTATTATTATATATGATTATACGTATATATATATAATATATGGTATGATGTCGTAAAAAAGGGGTTTGTTACTGTTTTGAGGCAAACAAATGTGTTGCTAATGTGCGATGCTCAGTGGGGCATGTCACATTTCACGCACATGAATGTCCCTTGCTGGTCGAATGAGAAAAGATGCAATGTGTGCGGGCAGGCGTATAATGGGAGGCAAGAAGCTGGTGGCCTGGCAGACCTGCACTGTAAGGACATGCAGAGATGGAGCATACAGAGTGTGCCTTGGACATTTTCTAAAAACACTGATTTACATTTTGTGTTAGAATGTATATCTTTGTATATTATATAGATATAATATATATATAGAATATATGAATTATATATTAATCATTTATTATATTATTAAATTATATATATAGGTGTTTACTGGGCTTGCTCTTCATAGCCCAGCCTATGTTTTTTAAAAGCTGTGGTTAAAGCAGCATGCATGGGCGTTTACAGGGTGTTCATGTAATGTGAGCGTTGAGACCAAAGTGGCATATGTGTGCGCATTGCATGTGCATTTCCCAGAGCATCCCTGCGGCAGTGGAGTGCTGGTGTGATAATGGTGAAAGGCAGGTTTGCAGACCGGCTCTTGAGACATGCAATAATGAGCATACAGTAAAAATTTACACGTTGCATATAATATATATACATATATATATATATTATATATATTATATATTAAGATTATATATAATATAATATATATATAATACCGATATATCACTAATATTACTTGTGGTGTGCTTTTGTAGGTCGAGACCTTACCGGAATATACGATCGTTACCACCATATTAAATCAACAACATACAGGGGACCATAAGTGTTAATATTCTCATTTACTTTAGTTTATTACAAAATCTAATATTAGGTACAGCGAGCAGTAAGATGCATGGTGACTTACTGACTTTGCGTATATGATGTGTAAATACACTTGGACAATTACTCCACTTTGCCAATAGGTATTAGGATATACATATGAGTAGTACCAGTTTTGTTTTATCATCATTTTGTATATCTAACAAAATGTGTGTTTACATATGTGTGTATATTATATATTCAACCACAAAGTTGGGCATTGTATCGCAATTGCATTGATATATAGGGAGGCATAAAGCCTTTCTAACAAAGTATCATGTTGTAAATTGTTGGGGGACATTGTTTTTAAGTTATAAAGATGTTTTATACGCTAAAGAATTATATTATCAACCTGTTAGTATTGTATTATCAGGAATTGTTAAAAATCTGGGAAAAAATGTTTATCATTGAACATTAATTCCAGCCATTGGGCATCATCATAGTTTGTACAAAACATTCATGATTTATAATAGTGTCCTTGCTTATAAGGTCAATTTATATCGATGTATTTTGTTTTGTGTCTGTTAAATTTTCTTTTACTTTGTATAAGGGTTTAATGTTGTCCTGTCCTACTAGCGATATTGAATTTGGATGTGTATTAAATGATGGTTTTATGTACTCTCAGAGTTTATACGAATAGAGTCGAACGTGTCTTACTTTCAATAGGTGGTCTTTATAAATATGTATTCAAATGTCTATCCATATATAGAAATTTATTCACCTGACAAAAGCCCTTCTTAGCCCTATGTACTTTAACGAGTTATACCCAACTGCACTGCTACAGGGAACTATTAATATCCATATAGGGTATACACTGTCTGCTCACAACCCTTGAAAAAGTCAACCCCGTGTGTGACGAAAACGCAGGTTCAGTGGGCGACCGTCATAACGCACCATGTAGAACAACATCATCTCGGAGTACGCAGCTCACCAACTGGTTCAGAGCGCCGGATATCGCAGAAGAACTCAGGTCAGGGCGGGGTGTCCTTGGTTATCAGATTGGAAATCGTTTCATACCAGCACCAAGCCCCAGGACATCCTGCAAACAAAGTTGTTCAATACCATCCTGGGAACCGAGGATTTTGATTCCAGTATCATGTTGCAGTTACCAGGATGGTGGTGATTATATCAGCAATATTGCTTTTAAAACTTGACCCTTGTGAGTGGCAGATTTTTTATCCCCTCCTCACCCCTCCCCTCATAAATTTATGTTGTTACCGCATATGGGGCGCTCTTTATTTGTCGCGACTCATCGTACTCACCTCGATCTCTCTACTCTTATTAGATACAACAAGATATTATATATATATATATATAGTATATATATAATATGATATTATAATATATATATATATGTTACTGGCTTTGGCATCTGCATTCCCAGCACTTTGGTTGTAAAAGCTGTGTTTTTTTAAAGCCGCTTGAAGTGTAAGGGATTGTTCAGTAATGTGAGGCGTGAGCAAAATAAGGTGGCAACGTGTGCTGCACGCTTGCATGTCATTTCCCAAGAATCCCGTTGCTGCATGTGAAGGCTGTGAGATAATGCGAGAAAGGACAGGGTTGCAGACCTGTAGGAGACATGCAACCATGAGGCATACAGTAAAATTACAGGTTGGAGATAATATATATATATTGACTTTCTCAGGTCTGCTATCTAGTACCTCTCTACATGACCTTCCAACTTCTGCCCTCCGCAATCTTTCCTTGGCCGCTCGGAGATATAGTGAAAGCGGAAGGTCCAACCACGAAACCTTTGGATCTTACACCTAGGCCGGTAAGGGAATGATTTCGCGTTCCTTTGGATTCAGCCTTGATGTGATAGTATAGATTACAGAAGCGGGAACGGGGGGGCACTTCGGGAAATATCGCTTGAAAAACTATTTCCTGGTGCTCTGTTTTCGCCCCCCCAGGGAAGATACTTATAGTAATATATAAAGGAAAAAAAGAGGAGAGAGCGCACGCCATAGCGTAAAAGAGTAATTTAATGAAGGGGAAGGGGGGAGGAGGGGGTGAAAAAACGCACTTACAAGAATACAATATAATCAAGCATATGTGATAATAATCACCACCATCGGTCTAACTGCAAGCTCTGGTGGGCGTGCCCAGGCTACGTTGGTGAAGGAGCAGCGTCTCAGCAAGGTTGGGTGTAGACTTCAAGTCAAGGGAGCTCATGACGTCAGACGCACGACATTGAAGTCTACACCCACACAGCGCTGGAGCGGATCGATCCAAGCGGCTAGTGCTAAGCACTACCAATAGGATTAGTTGTCTTGGACAATTACAGCACACCAGACCCATGGGGAAAACTGCTGGTACGCGCTCTTTGCACAACGGAGCCCTGGGAAGCCCCAAAAGTCTGCACTTGACCGATTGAATTTACATCGTCTGGAAACCTGCTGAGACGCTGCTCCTTCACACAACGGCGCCTGGGCTGCCCCAAGAGCTTGCAGTTAGACCGGATGGTGGTGATTATTATCAACATATGCTGATTATAGGTACTCTTGTAAGTGCGTTTGTTTTTTACCCCCCCCTCTCCCCCTTCCCTTATTAATTTACTATTTTACGCTATTGGCGTGCGTCTCATCTCCTCTTTTTTCCTTTTTAGATATCCTGTGGACGTTGGTGGTCCACACTGAGAGCTGCCGGAGACCCCGCACACCAGCACCCATATAATCATGGAACTATATTGAGGGACTGGTTTATACCTTCATTTGCTTTTTCATGTGTTGTTTGCGTGTATGTTTGTTATGGGCCATCATCTATACGTACCAATATTTTTAGGTTCAAGGTATAACCTTACATTATTGCTTACAATTCAGTTTTACACTAGATAATTCCAACAAATAGACATACATGTGTATATGTCCTTAGATGGCGCAGCTTTTTTCCCTTCTTTTGTTATATATATATATATATATATATATATATATAATATATTAATATATAATATTATATATATAGATATTATTGTGTGTGCTTTTGACGAGCTTCTTTTTGTTAGTGTATGGCATGCATGCATGTGTGTATGGTGCGTTTATCTAGTGTGCTATGGTGACATCTGGTAGTGCAAGAACATAGGGATGACCACTTTGTGGTCACTGTGGAGCAGAACTCACTCAAGAGAACTGAGGGGAATCAGGTGCTTGACTACAGTTACTCTTGTGCATCCCGGATGTGGTGGGACCTGAAGCATATTATTCCCGGTTGTACCTGTTTGGGTACTGGGCAGGGTGCTGGTGAGGGAGGTGGAAAAAATGGTATGGATGCATATTCCTATAATGTGCTGCTGGGAAATTATCTTGGGAAAATGATTACCAGTATGAGACAGCTGTGACCTGACACCAGTCTACCCAGGTCAGAAGCCTGCAACCACAAATCCCTGGTACTTGCCGGACACCGGACGAGTAACTGATGGGGGTGTTTTACGCGAGTGGGGGGGGCCATGGGACCTTACACTACAGCCCATTACCACAGATAAAATAATCTCGGGATTCTGGGGAATAATAATATGCCAGCACAGGCCCAGACTCGCTGAGGAGTGCGGGCATAGTGGAAAATAATATCCAAACGCCATCAACACTCTAAGGCCCAGATGTACGAAGCTCGTGAGCCTATTTATCAACATTAGCCAACATCATTAATCCTAACGCCTGCACTGACATAAAAGACACACTTACTGATAACCTACGGTCAACCTACGAATAGTATGCTATATTTCTACGAACATATTCTAAGCGAACATTGCAGAAGCACTAAACTCCGCTAATGTTAGCGCAGGGAAATAATACTACAATAAATAGGTCACCACCACAATTTGCTGTTATTCCCAGGCCAGACCATGGATTATTCTAATGATATTTCATAGAAATTCCTAGAATAGGAATAGGAATTCATAGAATGAGAATAGATATTTCATAGAATTCCCATAAAGAACACACAAGTTAAAGTTAAATAAAAAGAATGGTGCCTAATTGTATATATTCTTTTGGTCTGGCACTTGGCACTTTCTATTATATAGTATGTGTCAAACCAAGATATATATTGTAAATAATATAAACATTAATAAACACATCAAGCATGCATCTGATCACGTCGTCCTCGGACCATTCCCACAGCGACTCACCACCGCACTCCACCGCCGCCGTTCAGCTGCCTCCACTCCACCGCCGCCGTTCAGCTGCCCATCACTCCACCCACCCGCAGTTCAGACGCCTTCCCACTGCACCACTGCCGCGTTCAGCTTGCTGCACTCCAGCACCACGCTTTCAGCGCCGCCACCGCTCCACTGTGCAGTCAGGCCGCCAGAGGATGAGTCGCTGGCAGTCATTTTGCAACTAATGTAATGATTAGGTTGCATATAGGGCTGTAACTTTAGGGCTTTTAGGGTAAGGGGCTAAGGTTAAGCTTTTAGGCTAAAAGTGATTAGGGGTTTTAGGGTTAGGGTTTTTTTAGAGTAAGTAAGGGGTAAGGTTAGGGGGTTAATTGGTGGCTCAACCCTTGGCGCGAGAAAGCGACGACTATAATGTCCGACGTCCGGTCAAGTGTGTAAATAGTTGGAAATAATTTTAGTAAGTGTGGGATGGACTCATTTAAATATACTTTGCAAACCATATTAGAAATCTCCCACCAGGTGCCCTCATTGTCTAGCACAGAGCATGTGCCCTAACTTATTTGAGGGACTTGATGAGGGATATAAATATATAAATATCACTGGCAACAGCTAACCATTTGAAAGGTCACGCTCTCATTCCTCTCTCACATCCGGCAATGATTTTATCCGTGTTTCTATTCTTAAAAATACATTGATTGTATTCAATGACGGTTTTCAATCCCCTTTCAACTCTACTCAGCCATGTTAGCCACATGGCGTTGGGTTACAATGGCTACACAACATTCCCTATGTGCAGTGTATTTATTTTAATTTAACGTGCTCATGGGCGTTATGTATAGGAAACGCATTACATGGTTAAAATGCAATGAGCGTTACATTGGAATGTGCATGGAGTGTGACCAGTAACCGGTCTCCTGAGCTATTGGCGGACCGCTAGTGCATTTTATCGAACATACTGCTTTGGTAGAGATAGATATTGTTTTTGCATATACAATAGGATTGAAGTAGGGGATCTCCGCAGATGAAACTATGTCATTCAGCTCGGGAACCCCAAGCTTTTGACGAGATACTTACCTCTGATAGAAGGTGCCAGTTCTCTGCATGGTAGCAGTTCCGACGAGGCTTGTTGGGGCAACCATAAAAGAGCTTTAAATGTCCCAACGTCTTGCGGCCCATAGGAAGCCGTGACCATCACCTTGTGGTTCCTATTGGCCCGCGTGATGAGTATGTTAAACATGAAGGAGATACTGACTCCCCCCACAGAGTCCCCCTTGTCCAAGCTAGCCATTTTATTTTTGAATTTTTTAAAATAGGAATGAAGCAGGGGGTTTGGAGCATAACCCCATTAATTTTACGCTCGCGTGTATGAGTTTCTATTAGAAAAAATGTGAAATTAATATATATATCAGATCCATGCAACATCCACACAAGGCAATATCCCCCATACAGCACATAAACAGCCAGGCACACACTTATAGAAGTACTTACACACACATACACAAACAAATTAATGACTGGGGCTGAGCCGAGAGGAGACAAGACCGGCAAGGATCAGTCAGAAGCGCCACAACAGGCCACATGGGAATCTGACACGCAGGAGCAGCCCTGCCTGTCATGTGGTTGTATGTCTTTATTTATATAGCCACCATGAGTGTATCAGATCTGCTGCTTTTCCCTCCACAGCTGCCTGCCAACAGTTAAGAAATCTGAACGGCACTTTAAAGAGGACCATGAAGCCACAGGAATCGCTAACACAAAACTCTCAGTCACAGCCTGTTGAGTTTGTTACCCGACCCAAACACGGTACGACTGAAAAGATCAACCAGAAACTCAACCAAAATCACAACTTCTTTCAACTCAAAACCCAAAAGCGCGAGGGGGGGCGCTGCGCTGGGAAGGCTCACCTCAATAGAAACCAAAAAAACAGGAATGTACCCCCACAGAGGAATTGGAAGATGCAGACAAAATGAAGCAGAAATCAAAGATTCCCAATTCCGTTCGATAACTCAAGATCGTCTCTTGGAATGTGGGGGCCTGAACTCAGCAGCACAAAAAGAAGGAAGATTCTCTCCCACATCAAAGATCCAAAATGCAGGTGACGTTCCTCCAAGAGACACTCTCTGAAGGAGGATACCAAAAGACTCAAAATGCCATGGACCAATAAATAACCGTGGCAAAGAGGAAAGCAAAGAGGAACTGCAATACTAATAAACAAAAATGTGAACTACACCATCCATTAAATTCTGAAGATCCGGGACAAAGATATCTCATGGTCGACATCACCATAGACGACTCGAGAATGTTGTTGGTTAAGGTATATGCCCCAAACTTGCCTAACCATTTGTTTTTCCACGATATCTACCAAGAGAATTTTGGAGTGGGAACACGGGGACTTGTTGGAGGAGGCGACTTCAGTGTAGTGGAGGGTGGACATCGACAGATCAGGAACCAAAGGATACCGACACCCTCGCACTCACACGGGGAATGGGACATTAAAATCCTTCAGGGAGATCCTAACACTGGTTTGACCCCTGAGGAGTTTTAAACCGCTAAGAAAAGATTCACGTTCTTTCACACGCACACAATATGTCTCAAGAATAGACCGGTTCCTAATCTCAGCTAACTTAAGCAGAGCAAAACTCAGCTAAAATAGAAAATATAATAATTTGCAGACCATGCACCAAATGGATCAACTTAAGACGCTGCACAAAAAAAATATCTCACGAGCTGGCGCATGCCTACGTATCTAGCTGACTCCAAAGAGTTCAAAGCAAACCTAAAAAATCAGTGGTCCAACTATGAGACGGACACACGCACACGAGAAACCCATTCTGTTACTGGGGAAACGTCCAAAGCAGTACTAAGAGGCCATAAATTGCTTACAGTATTAGGAAAAAAACAAAACCCTAAACACCAAAATGAACAACCTAAAACACCAACAACAAAGGCATTCCAAATATACAAGAAGATAATACCAAAACAAAATAAAAAAGCATTCATTTAGAAACCAAAGGAGTTATACTTACGAAGCACTACTGACAGAAAGCGAAGAGAGCAGAAAACCCAACTATGTATCTAAAAAATAACTACTTTAGATGGGGCAATAAAACTGGGAAACTGTTGGCCAACATAACAAAAGAAACCAACACAGCCAATCAAGCGTTGTCCATTACACTAAGGAGGGCAACAGAACACAAAGGCCAAAGAAATGTGTGCAACATTCCTAACTTAATACAAAGAACAGTAAACAATAATCCCCAGATGCGAAAAGAATTAGGAGAAAAAGTATACAACAAACAAATCTTCCAATCTCCCAAGCAAATAGCGAGCGCCACTATAAACCTAGTAGCCCTGTGTGTTTGGGCTATAGGTCTTCCCCCCTCCTGGCAGTAAAGTTAATCCTGGTAAGGGTTTAGGTTTGCCAGGAGCAATCATGGGTTTTCCCCACTTCATGCAGTGTTAGTGAGTCAGTGAAGGTAGTGTCATCAGGCTTGTGTCCAATTAGAGACAAAGGGGTGGTGCTTACTGGAGCTGTACTTAATGACTGTAACTTCCTATTTAGTATGTCTGCCCTACAGTGAGAGGACAAGGTTTTACCCAACCAAACTGTCAGGGATCTGGAGTGACTTGAGGCCCTCCCTTAGGGGAGCGGTGTGAGGAAAACCTATACCTCCTACCCTAAAAGAGGAGGGGGAAAGGCAAGGACCACTTCGGTGCCTTTGGCTGGAGAAGGATCCGATGGACATCCTGAAGATGAAGACGACAATTGCTGTGTGATTGTGAACTGCTGCTGATGAATAGTGAAGATAAATAAAGAGCTGCTCCATTTAACTCTACCTCTGCCTGAGACTGAAGATATTGGAGAAGAGGGGGACGTGTTATTTGCAGAGCTTCACCACCATACGAGGCGCTGCGCATATGGAGGCACTACACCTGTGAAAAAAACAGGGTGTTGCGCTCATTGGTTGGTATAAGGATTATGTGATATTGTGATCAAAAAATATACAACCTTAATAGGCAGGTTTTTTGCTGCTGTGTTCCTGGGGGATATGGCTCAGCTGTCCAACTAATACAGAAAAAAGAAAAAAACAGCGCAAAAAAACCTCATAGGTGTTATTTAAATAAAATTATAGCGTAAAAAGGTGATATTGCACGTACATCAAAAACAGCATATATCAACAGACATGTTTTGGACATGTTACCACTCGTGGGAACAGCTCCGTGCGGGCTCACTGTGTGTTCTGAATGGTCCTCGGTCCTCAGTAACCAACTAGCGGGGGGGTGCACGTCTCGTTGGAAATTCACCCCGCATGTCGTTGCTCAGGAACAACGGTTCCTCCGGTCTCCGACAGGCCGCTCGGCGGAGAGTTTCAAACCTACCTGAGGGATCTCCCAGACAGCTGTTGTCGGGCTCAGACGCTGTTTTCGCTTGTTTTGTTCCGGATTAGGTCGCAGTTACTAATCCCTGAAGAAGTATGATTACGAAACGAGAACCGAAAAAGAGGGCGCGTTCCATTTTTTACCTTACTAGTACCCATTGTCGGCTTTATTAAATGCATATTTCGTTGTACATGTTTCACGGGACTTTCACTGCTTAAATACCTATTGGGGAAGACGGAGTGTGTAGAAGGGCGCCGTCTGAGACGTCAGAGTAACTGCGAACTAATAATCCGGAACAGAAGAGAGAAATACAGCGTTGAGCCGACAACAGTGCTGGGAGACCTCAGGGATTGTTGAACTTCCGCCGAGTGGGCCTGTCGGAGACCGGAGACCGGTGTTCCTGAGCAGCCGGACAATGCGGGGTGAATTTCCAACGAGACGTGCACCCCCCGATGAGTTGGTTACTGAGGACAGGAGGACCATTAGACACACAGTTAGCCCGCACGGAGCTGTTCCACGAGTGGTACATGTATCAACATGTCCTGTGATATATGCTGTTTTTTGATTACGTGGCAATAATCACCTTTAACTCTATAAATTTATTTAAATACATCACATGAGGTTTTTTGCGCTGTTTTTTCTTTTTTTGTACACACCTGTGGTAGAATTTGGGGCACAACCCACGAAGCCTGCTCTGGTATTCCCCTTTACAACATGCGAGGGAAGACCAGGGCCCCCGGTACCAGCAGGTAATGCACCACTCAGGGACGGTGTAACCAGGAGCAGTATTTCCTAGGGACCCTATGTGAGGGATTGGGTCGGGGGAAACGGGTTACACCTCATAACAACCCGGAATGTACAGAAAACCATTATTAACACACTTAAAATAACAAATCACCAGGACCAGATGGCCTTAGCGCAGAAATATACAAATTATAAAACCTGAACTAACATATCACCAACCTATACAAAAAAAAAAAACCACCATAAGGGAGGAGGGGAAAGATGGCGCAAAATTTTAATCTAGCGCCTCTACTTTCTTACTCACACTATTCCATCCTCCACCTTCCGGTACTTCTTCTTTTCATCATAATTCCTTCAAAAAAGGAGGGAACCTGGAAACAACCAATCGTATACAGGACCAGTTCCCTGTGTGTTCAAACAAGATTTTTAAATTCTAACACAAATATACGCAAAATCCCTTTAAACATACTCACCAATATTAATATCTCCAGACGCAAACCGGTTTTGCTTGCCGGGAGACAGTCAGTTACGAGTATAAGATCTGCAGGTATGTTGGATTGCTGAGGTGGAGGATGGAAGCAGGGACCAGTCAAAAGGGAACACATAATAGTAAACTACAATGCCGAAAGGTATTCTACAAATTACAATGGGCAAATATTCCAGGACTCTCCAGGCACAAACGTCGGGGGGAAAATTTTGACAACACTAATCCAAAACTAATATACAATCCCACAAGCCTATATCACAGCTTGTGCACTGAACTCTGAAAGTTCATGCGACAACGAGGAACAGGCAAGGCTGTCCCTATCCCCAATGTTTTTGATATAGCTCTCAACTTGCTAATTTGGACACAAAAAAAAGATGAGGAAGTGCAGGGTATTCAAATTACGGGACAAGGAACAAAGCCTAGAATTAGTAGAGACACATAAAAGATACGGAGGTGTAAACCTAATAATCCTTAAATGTACAATTTCGTCGCTCGTCTTGAGATTTATGCAGGAGACTGATGGTTTATCCAACTACTTTACACCACTATGAAATTGACAACAAAATGGCCCAGATATGTGAAACTTGGCATATTTGTTGCAATGCCGTCTCAAGTAGAGGATCCCAAGAACCATAAAGAAAAACCCGATTATATAAAATAACACACCATAAAGGTGGTATGGCCGGAGGAAAACACTCTTTTACAAAGGAAACAAGTTGCTTACTGCCTTACCACTTACTAAAAACCTGAAGTTTCAGGAAGGGAGGCGAATGTACAATTTGATGTTCTGGGAAAAAAAAAAAAAGGGAATCTTTGGAATAGGGCAGCTCTACATAAACTAAATCCACAATTTACTATTCGGAACTGAAAGTTAAAATTTGCGCATTAACACACAATATTCCGAATATTATAGGCACGGCATACGCATGACCCACCTAAAGCTTTGCCAAAAGCAGGAAGAGACAGCAACTTGACGTCTTTTGCCCCATGCAAAATTGGGAAAATCTCGATATCAAATATTATCAAGTGAAGAAAACATTACTATTTGATGGAACTACGCGCACACGGAATTGGAGTTGGGTAACAGACTGCCCAAATCTATGTATGGAGACATCATGAGTGACGTTGGGAACAATCGTTTGAAAAACAATCCCATCCACGATATACACAAATGAAAGCAAAACGTAGCCCCTGTAAACAGCAACGGGTGATACACTATCTTCCCTACTGTGGTAAGTCCTCTTGGCTTGTAGAGGGCAGGCACCAGTAGTCATCATGGGTTTTCCCCCATTCTAGACCTGCCATGAGTGGTATTGGCAGCCGTTCCTAACTTCTGGGCTGCAGGCACGTAGAAGAGAGGGGAGGTTCTGCTGACAATCATAGAGAGGGGGTGGGGCTGACTCTATAATTTAGCAGCCAGCTACGTAAGTGACGGTACGGTAGTGAGTGCTGTTATGTGTCAGAGAGTCTGTGGAGGAGAAAGTGCGAGTCGTAGCACAGTCTGTGCAGCCGTACAGGCAGCAGAGGAGAGGAGAGGGAGTTGACTCAGCCACTTGGTAGAGCTGATAGCACGATAGACACAGGTGACCAATGCCCTAACCCCGAAGCTGGGTGAGGGGGTGAAGATCCATTCCCACCCAGAGGCTAACCTGAGAGGGGGCGCGTCGGGTGGATTGATGCCCAGCCCAGACCATAACTGTCGGAGTAGAGTATGAGTGGGGGAAGGAGAAGCGAGGAGAGTGAATAACGGGACTTGCTGTTGTTGTTGTGGCAGCTGGTCGCCATACATTTGGAAGTCGTGCTGCGCGAGACAATTAAAACAGACAATGCTTGTATACAAAAGATGTGTGTGAAGACCTATGGAAGCATCAAACCTTGACAGGTAAGGTACTTCAGCTAACTGAGCTTCCCATATCCCTGGGAGTATAGAAGATGGAGGCGCATGCACCACTAAGAAGCATGGAGGCTACCACCCCAGAAGCATGGTCCTGTTCCCCCAATAACAAGCTGGGAAGCTCAGGCCTCTCGTTCCAGCAGGTATGCACCACCACTACGCATGTAATTGCCCTCACACACACCCTAGACACCCAGATGAGATGGGGGGGGGAACACATGGTACATTTGGAGGCTACTGCGAGATGCCAGAACAGGTCATGGATTACAGCGACGGCGGAGGAGAAGAAGTGAGATGCAACTCTCCGTGCAAGTGCTGGAGAAGGAAAGGGCGCCAATTGCACATTACCGAGGGTTAGTCATGGCGAGCGTAGACTCGCACAATACAGCCTGGGCACCCTTAGGAGGTGGGAAGGAGGGGGGGATTAGCTATAGCTGTACCGAGCGGCTTTGAGGCAGATAGCGTGAGGCAACTGGGGGGGGGGTCAGCCGTTAAACTAGTCCCAGGGACCATGGGGGCACAGGCCCGCTGCATGATGTGGCCAAAAGTAGGGAGACGCCCATTACCTAGGAAAGAGAGGTAACACTAGCTATCACCACACAAACGCCACACACAGAGCATTGCAGTCGATAGACACGATTACAGTGCATGGAGGAGAGGAGGTCGCTGAGCTGGGGTTAAGCCACTCATATTAGGGGATAAAGAACAGAATGCCGAGACACCACATTTGGAGGTTGAGTCAGGGTGTATAGGTACGAGAAGAACCCAGTGGACACTGAGAAATAGGCACGGCATTTGGAGGATCTACAAGAGTGGCGCCCGTCCGCTACTGTGCTCAGCGGGGGGGGAGGCAGAGAGAGCGATCTAAAAATGGCGGTTTCCCGCCATCCTGGAGCAAGCACGTGAATGTGCAAAAAGACAGTGAGATCAATTGTGGCTGGAATATGTGCCAGGTTGGCGCCAAAACCCAGCTATTCCTTGCAGGAGGAGCAGCGGCTGGGGAAAGCGAAGAAACGAAAGCACACCCGACAGGTCACTAGGGTGACTAGGCAGAGAAAAGCAAAGTGGCACGTCACACTGAAGGAGAAGGCCCCGCCCTGGAAATTCAACCAGAGGGGGGGAGAGTGGGAGCACAAGGAGAGCCCCACACAGGAGCAATACCTCCCCCAGTGAAGGGAGAGGGGCCGGAAGTCATAGTTGAAGAGCTTCACTTTGTTGGCGCTTCGAGGAGCAAGGAGGCTGAAACACTGAGAGGTCCACCCTGCGCGATACCATGTACGAGAGGATGAAAGACTGCGATTTACCAACTACAGGAGCTTACCTGGTAGTGGAGGTAGGCTGAGCACGAATAATACATCATAGCCGGTGTTTGATGGTCACGCGGGACGGATAACGGGCGCGGGCAGTTGGGGGTACCAAGCACCAAGGCCTGATTGCCTCAATGTGGCAAGTTTTACCATGGGCTGGCGAACGAGCGTGGCCTTATGTCGAGACCCCGGGGGTGTGCCTCTCGGGAACCTACGAGGTGGTGGAAGGCAAGACAAAAGATGCGCCTGGTTCCCCGTCAACCAAGCGAGGGGAAACCAAAGGCACCAGCCCGCTATGAATGCGCAGGAGATACTACGAGAGGAGAAGAGCGCGACCGACATGGATGCGAGGTCTACCAGAGCGAGACTACTTGTTCCTATACCCACTGGTTGTTATGCAGAAGAATCCGGGTTGACTCCCTAGTGGAGGGAGACCGATCTTGAATCCTCGGAGGAACTGGAGTTGGCGTGAACAGTGGTGGCGATGACTGCGCCTAACGGCGACCAGACCAGAGGGCCTCAAGAGGGAGCAGACGTAGTCCGGAAGACCTTCCGACGGCGATGCGCTGGTTGGGCCGGAGGGCCGCTGTAAGCAGTCTCCACGGCCGTGGTGGACTCCCAGTTGCGGCGGGTGCGGAGACCGAGATGAGCCTAGAGGAGCCCGGATATCATCAAACAGCAGCGGGCAGCGGTAAGGAGACCATCCAACACACCCCCTTTACTCCCGCCAGGCCGACAGCAGCGGACCGCGGAGGACGAGAAGGAGAGTTCTTGCGGCCTCCTATTATTGTCCGTCGTGCACCGGATGTCCGCCACCCGGCCCATGACGGTCCCCGACGCACTTCCCGGTTGCATGACCACGGAGCAGATGGAGATTCGACGGGCACCCCTCGATGACGTAATTCCGGTTTCACCGGAAAGAGGAGGCTGGGAGGGGTCGTTCTCTCACGAAGCAATACGATTCAGCATTGCCCTGGCTACCCTACGAGGTCGAGGCACCTCCATGGGCAAGAAGCAGAAGCATGGCGGAAGAGCGGTCTAAGAAAGCAATCGCGACTAGCGTCTGCCGGTATCACCCGAGTCTCTTGTGGCAATGACGATGTATGATACGTTGATGCCACTCCCAAGCCCAATAGTCATCGGCCCGATAACCGAATGACCCTGCCCGTCATGAGAAAGTGCCACGGAGGACCAGAGGGAATATAAGTTATGCTAAATACCCCGAAATACTCCAAAAGGACTTGCGGGATTGGGTAAGTTGGAGCGATAAGGGTCGGAATGCGGAGAAAGAATACCGTATTCAAGTTGTTATTCCTGTGCCTAAAACCCGTGTGCCGTTTTCTCCTGCAGCTAGCGACGGAGGGCCCCTGTGGTCCACACTCAGTAGAGGCTGGGCATACCAGCAATTGGGTTCATAAGATGAACTCTACTAGATATATCAACCGCCGCAAAGGGAGGAGAGGATTGCTCGCCGATCTACTTGGATGCAGGTACGTCGGTGTATCATCTCAGATAGAGTTGAGGTAGGAACGCACTAGTCATTCACTGAGTACGAGACAGTGACAATGCTGGGGGGCGCCTTGTGCACACCGGGATAACACGGGGATGGACCGTACACGGTTACTATTAATTAAATAATGTAGTAGACATTGGTGGGCGGCGCTGGTTATTCATCCACAGGAGGGGGGAGTGTAGTTAGATCATAGGTTCCGGGAGATGTAGAGCAGAAACTTATTGTACATGAGGCCCAGTATCTTATATAGTTGAAGTAGTTAGCTCCAGAAGAGGCCTGATGTTTTGTTGTTGTACTTTGCCGAGCAGGGCGGTGCACCGCAAAAGACCTCACCAAACTAAGTCGAGCTGCACCGGCGGCATAGTTGCTAGATACGGCAGTCCCACGGATAGGAGGATCCTTATGTGCCTGAGCCCCATCATGAGAGGAAATAGAAGAGAAATAGGATAGCTGGTCAGGGAGGCTGTGCAGGAGTATCTTCGGACCAAGTGTATCGGTCAGCGGTGAGGAAGTATAATTGCAGCGATAAAAATAGCGAATCGCGTCCGCATATGGCATGGTTAGGCGCATCTACGACACGCGTAGTGTTATGCTACTGCATGGATACATGGCCTACAGGGCGTACAAAGGTTCGCAATGTGGACCATTCACGGGATTACATAATGGGCGGCGGGGGGTAAAGGAGAAGCCTGATCAAAAGCATTATCTGTTAGGGGTCTCCATGTGGGAGTACCCGGTTGTATATTACCCAAATAACTACCTAACCGTCAAAGTATGAGGACAAATGACTCAGAGTGTGTGCTGTTTACCAGTTTGTCGCCGACAGGAGGGTCTGCTAAAAAACTAGGGTCCAAGTGGGGGGACCCATTGATTACACCATAGGGAGAGTGTAGCCCCTTTAACAGCACGGGATTCATAACTATCTTCCTCTTTACTGTGGTACGTCCTTATGTGTTTAAGGGCATGCACCAGTAGTCATCATGGGTTTCCCCATCCTAGCCCTGCACCTGAGTGGCAGAGCAGGGCCCCGGACTGCTGCAGGCACGAGACAAGGGGAGGTTACTGCTGACATCAGAAGGAAGGGTGGGCTGACTCTATATTTAGCAGCCAGCATCCCGAAGTGACGGTCTGTTAGTCGCGTGCTGTTCTGTCCGAGGAGTTGGGAGGAGACAGTGCGGGCTCACATGGCAGCCGTACAGGAGTCAAGAAGAGGAGAGGCGAGACTTCAGCCACTTTGAGTAGAGCATGAAGAACGATAGACCGGTGGACCAATGCCCTCCCCCGACTGCTGGGGTGATGGGGAGACTCCATTACCCACCCAGAGGCTACCTCCTGAGGTGGGCGGAGGGTATTGGACGCCCAGCCCAGGCAGACTGTCGGAGTAGTTACGCAGTAGAAGGAGGAACTTTGGAGAGGAGGGAGACGAGAGAGTGAATAATGGGACTTTGCTGTGTTGTCTGTATGCAGATGGTCGGCCATACATTGAGTCGCGATCTGACCAAAAGAGAGACAATACTTTATACAAAGATGTTGTGGAGACGGAGCATCAAACCCCTGGACCAAGGTGAGGTTACTTCTCATAGCAGGTCCATCCATATCCTGGAGAGTATAGAAGATGGGAGGCCGCTGCACACTAAGGAAAGCATGGAGGGCTACCACCCCAAGAAGCCTGTTCCTGTCTCCCAATCACAACGCGGGAAGCTCCAGGACCTCCTGTTCCACGAGGATCTGCACCACCAACTACGCAGTAATCGTGCCCCACACACCTAGACCCACAAGATGAGTCTGGGGGGGGAAGGGAGCGGGGGAACAAGGTGTTACACAAACATTTACATAGGACATATAATACGGCCCCAAATTTCAGTTACAAAAGCCAACATATTATGACAGTAAATGTACAAAGTGTGCAGCCCCAGGTCTAGAGGGCGCGATCTTATTACACTGCCATATGGAACTGACAGATGGTCCAAGAGTTCTGTCAAGAATAGGCAAGTACTGCAAATATTCTCTGAATACAACAAATCATATCAGATCCCGAATATGAGATTTTAATATTAAAACCTAAACGCTTGAAGGGGCAGCAGGGGACCAAATTGACAACAGCAAACTCAAACAAATTAAGCTATGCTGCAAGGAAGGAAATACGATCTTTGAAAACACGCACATGGGATACAAACACACGCCCCCACTCTGCAGGCCTGTAGGAGGAGAGAATAGAAAAAGTTTGGTATGTTTCAAATAGACTGGGTGGAAGCCACGACGTGACAAAGAAAAAAACTGCAGAAAGAATGTATCTTGCCAAATAACACAGTCAGATGAGACCAAAGGCACAAAAAATCCAAGAAACTTTCACACACATACCACAAACATTGGTAGTGCAACACGCACACAAACCTATGGAACACCCCCCAAACCACAGGGTCTGGAACATTACCACCTTCTCTCAACAACCCATTGCGGTCCCAGGGGGTGAAGGAGCAAAGATTAGCAATAGGGAACTGACGACACCATAAGACTAGTGAATAAACGTAACTTTACGACGATGTAAGGCATCAGGACAATGTGAATAGGTATCCACCGGTACAGGAGCAGAGACGGAGGATGTAGTATGTAGGATATGAAGAAATTTCTTATGGAGCTTCGCGTGCGAGCTGACGATGGCCCCACAGCTATATATATATATATATATATATATATATATATATATATATATATAATATTTATTGTGTGTGCTTTTGTATCGAGCTTTCTTTTTGTATAGTGTATGGCATGCATGCATGTGTGTATGGTGCGTTTATCTAGTGTGCCTATGTGACATCTGTAGTGCAAGAACATAGGGATGACCACTGTGGTCACTGTGGAGCAGAAACTCACTCAAGGACTGAGGGAATCAGGTGCTACAGTTACTCTTGTGCATCCCGGAGTGGTGGGACCTGAAGCAATTATTCCCGGTTGTACCTGGTTTGTGGTACTGGGCAGGGTGTGCGGGAGGTGGAAAAAAATGGATGATATTCCTACTAATGTGCTGCTGGGAAATTATCTTGGGAAAATGATTACCCAGTATGAGACAGCTGTGACCTGACACCAGTCTACCCAGGCTCAGAAGCCTGCAACACACAATCCCCGGTACTGCCGGACCCGGAGGAGTAACTGATGGGGGTTTTACCGAAGTGGGGGGGCCATGGGAACCTTACACTACAGCCCATTACCACAGATAATAAAATCTCGGGATTCTGGGGAATAATAATATGCCAGCACAGGCCCAGACTGCTGAGGAAGTGCGGCATAGTGGGAAAATAATATCCAAACGCCATCAACACTCTAAGGCCCAGATGTACGAAGCTCCGTGAGCCTATTTATCATAACATTAGCCAACATTCATGTTAATCCTAACGCCTGCACTAAAAAGCACATTACGATAACCTACAGTCAACCACTGAAATAATGTATCGATATATTTCTACGAACTATATTTCTAAGCGAACATTGCAGAAGCACTAAACTCCGCTAATGTTAGCGCAGGGAAATAATACTACAATAAATAGGTCACACCACAATTTGCTGTTATTCCCAGCCAGACCATGATTATTCTAATGATATTTCATAGAATTCCTAGAATAGGAATAGGAATTCATAGAATAGAATAGATATTTCATAGAATTCCCATTAAAGACCACACAAGTTAAAGTTAAATAAAAGAATGGTGCCTAATTATATATTCTTTTGGTCTGGCACTTGGCACTTTCTATTAATATAGTTATGTGTCAAACCAAGATATATATTGTAAATAATATAACATTAATAAACACATCAAGGCATGCATCTGATCACGGAATCGGACCATTCGCCACAGCGACTCCACCACCGCCACTCCACCGCCGCCGTTCAGCTGCCTCCACTCCACCGCCGCCGTTCAGCTGCCTCCACTCCACCGCCGCCGTTCAGCTGCCTCCACTCCACTGCCGCCGTTCAGCTGCTGCCACTCCACCACCGCCTTTCAGCTGCCGCCACTCCACTGCTGCCGTTCAGCCGCCGAGGATAGTCAGCTGGCAGTCATTTTGCAACTAATGTAACTGATTAGCGTTGGCATTAGGGGGTTAACTTTAGGGCTTTTAGGGTAAGGGGCTAAGGTTAAGCTTTTTAGGCTAAAAGGTCGGATTAGGGGTTTTAGGGTTAGGGTTTTTTTAGAGTAAGGGGTAAGGTTAGGGGGTTACCTTGGTGGCTAAACCCTTGGCGGCAGAAAGGCGACGACTAAATGTCCTGACCGTCCGGTCACGTGTAAAATAGTTGGAAATAATTTTAGTAAGTGTGGGATGGGACTCATTTAAATATACTTTGCATAACCATTAGTAAATCTCCCAGCCAGGTGCCCTCATTTGTCAGCACAGGCATGTCTCCCTAACTTATTTTGAGGGACTTTTGAGGGAATATATATATATATATACAACTGGCAACACGTATTCCATTTGAAAGGTCACGCTCTCATTCTCTCTCACATCCGGCAATGGATTTTATCCGTGTTTCTATTCTTAAAAATACATCTGGATTGTATTCAATGACGGTTTTCAATCCCCTTTCCAACTCTACTCAGCCATGTTAGCACATGCTGCGTTGGGTTACAATGGCTAACAACATTCCCTATGTGCAGTGTATTTATTTTAATTTTAACGTGCTCATGGGCGTTATGTATAGGAAACGCATTACATGGTTAAAATGCATGAGCGTTAATTGGAATGTGCATGTATGTAGTACCGCGTCACTGAGCTATTGGCGGACCCGCTAGTGCATTTATCGTAACGATACTGCTTTGGAGAGATAGATATTGTTTTTGCATATTACAATAGGATTGAAGTAGGGGATCTCCGCAGATGAACTATGTTCATTTCAGCTCCGGGAACCCCAAGCTTTGCGAGATACTTACCTCTGTAGAAGGTGCCAGTATCTCTGCAGGTAGCAGTTCCGACGAGGCTTGTTGGGGCTAACATAATAGCAGCTTTAAATGTCCCACGTCTTGCGGCCCAATAGGAAGCCGTGACATCATCCCTTGTGGTTTCCTATTGGCCCGCGTGATGAGGTATATTTAAACATGAAGGAGATACTGACTCCCCCCACAGAGTCCCCCTTGTCCAAGCTAGCCATTTTTTATTTTTGAAATTTTTTTAAAATAGGAATGAAGCAGGGGGTTTCCGGAGCATAACCCCATTAATTTTACGCTCGCTTGTATTGAGTTTCTATAGAAAAAATGTGAAATTAATATATATATCAGATCCATGCAACATCCACACACGTCAATACATCCACCATACAGCACATAAACACAGGCACACACATATAGAAGTACTTACACACACATACACAAACATTTAATGACCTGGGGCTGGAGCCGAGAGGAGAACAGAGACCAGGCAAGGATCAGTCAGAAGCGCCACCACATGGCTGGAATCTGACACTGCAGGAGCAGCCCTGCCTGTCATGTGAGTGTATGTCTTTATTTATATAGCACCATGAGTGTATCAGATCTGCTCCTTCTTCCCTCCCAACAGCTGCCTGCCAACATTAAGAAATCTGAACGGCACTTTAAAGAGGGACCATGAAGCCACAGGAATCGCTACACAAAACTCTCAGTCACAGCCTGTTGCAGTTTGTTAACCCGGACCAAACACGGTACGACTGAAAAGATCAACCAGAAACTCAACCAAAATCACAACTTCTTTCAACTCCAAAACACCAAAAGCCTGGAGGGGGGCGCTCGCTGGGAAGGCTCACCTCAATAGAAACCAAACAAAACAAGGAATGTACCCCCACAGAAGGAATTGGATAGATGCAGACAAAACTGAAGCAGAAATCAAAGATTCCCAAATTCCGTTCGATAACCTCAAGATCGTCTCTTGGAATGTTGGGGGCCTGAACTCAGCAGCAAAAAGAAGGAAGATTCTCTCCCACATCAAAAGATCCAAAATGCAGGTGACGTTCCTCCAAGAGACACTTCTCCTGAAGGAGGATACCAAAAGACTCAAAATGCCATGGATCCAATAAATAACCGTGGCAAAGAGGAAAGCAAAGAGGAACTGCAATACTAATAAACAAAAATGTGAACTACACCATCCATAAAATTCTGAAAGATCCGGGACAAAGATATCTCATGGTCGACATCACCATAGACGACTCGAGAATGTTGTTGGTTAAGGTATATGCCCCAAACTTGCCTAACCATTTGTTTTTCACAGATCTCTACCAAAGAATTTTGGAGTGGAACACGGGGACCATTGTTGGAGGAGGCGACTTCAGTGTAGTGGAGGGCTGGACACTCGACAGATCAGGAAACAAAAGGATACCGCACCACTCGCACTCACACTGGGGAACATTAAAATCCTTCAGGGAGATCCTAACACTGGTTGACCCCTGGAGAGTTTTAAACCCGCTAGAAAAAGATTTCACGTTCTTTTCACACGCACACAATATGTTCTCAAGAATAGACCGGTTCCTAATCTCAGCTAACTTAATGCAGAGAATAAACTCAGCTAAAATAGAAAATATAATAATTTCAGACCATGCACCAAAATGGATCAACTTAAGACGCTGCAAACCAAAAATATCTCACGAAGCTGGCGCATGCCTACGTATCTAGCTGACTCCAAAGAGTTCAAAGCAAACCTAAAAAATCAGTGGTCCAACTATGAGACGGACAACCAGCAGCACACTGTAGAACCCATTCTGTACTGGGAAACATCCAAAGCAGTACTTAAGAGGCCATATAATTGCTTACAGTATTAGGAAAAACAAAACCCTAAACACCAAACTGAACAACCTAAACACACAACTAACAAAGGCATTCCAAATATACAAGACAGATAATACAAAACAAAATAAAAAGCATCATTTAGAAACCAAAGAGTTATACTTTACGAAGCACTACTGACAGAGAGAGCAGAAACCCAACTCATGTATCTAAAAAATAACTACTTTAGATGGGGCAATAAACCTGGGAAACTGTTGGCCAACATAACAAAAGAAACCAACACAGCCAATCAAATAGTGTCCATTACCACTAAGGAGGGCAACAGAACAACAAAGGCCAAAGAAATGTGTGCAACATTCCTAAATTACTACAAAGAACAGTAAACAATAATCCCAGATGAAAAAGAATTAGGAGAAAAATGTATACAACAAACAAATCTTCCTCAAATCTCCCAAGCAAATAGCGAGCCACTAGATAAACCTATGTAGCCCTGTGTAGTTTGGGCTATAGGTCTTCCCCCCTCCTGGCAGTAATACCTGGTAAGGGTAGGTTTGCCAGGAGCAATCATGGGTTTTCCCCACTTCATGCAGTGTAGTGAGTCAGTGAAGGTAGTGTCATCAGGCCTTGTGTCCAATTAGAGACAAAGGGGTGGTGCTTACTGGAGCTGTACTTAATGCACTGTAACTTCCTATTTAGTATGTCTGCCCCTACAGTGAGAGGGACAAGGTTTACCCAACCAAACTGTCAGGGATCTGGCAGGCTTGAGGCCCTCCCTCTAGGGAGCGGTGAGGAAACCTATACCTCCTACCCTAAAAGGAGGTAGGGAAAGAGCAAGGACCACTCTCGGTGCCCTTTGGCTGGGAGAAGGATCCAGGGACATCCTGAAAGTGAAGACCTACAATTGCTGTGATTGATAACTGCTGCTGAATAGTGAAGATAAATAAAGAGCTGCTCCATTTAACCTATACCTCCTGCCTGAGACTGAAGTATATTGGGAAGAGGGGGACGTGTTATTTTGCAGAGACTTCACCCCATACAGCTGGAGCTGCGCAATATGGAGGCACTACACCTGTGAAAAAAACAGGTGTTGCGCTCATTGGTGGTATATAGGGATTATGTGATATTGTGATCAAAATAATATACAACCTTAATAGGCAGGTTTTATGCTGCTGTTCCTGGGGGATGGCTCAGCTGTCCAACTAATACAGAAAAAAGAAAAAAACAGCGCAAAAAAACCTCATAGTGTAGTATTTAAATAAATTTATAGCGTAAAAAGGTGATTATTGCACGTACATCAAAAAACAGCATATATCAACAGGACATGTTTTGGACATGTTACCACTCGTGGGAACAGCTCCGTGCGGGCTCACTGTGTGTCTGAATGGTCCTCCGGTCCTCAGTAACCAACTCAGCGGGGGGTGCACGTCTCGTTGGAAATTCACCCCGCAGTGTCCGTCTGCTCAGGAACACCGGTCTCCGGTCTCCGACAGGCCGCTCGGCGGGAAGTTCAAACCTCCCTGAGGGATCTCCCAGCAGCTGTTGTCGGCTCAGACGCTGTATTCTCTCTGTCTGTTCCGGATTAGTTCGCAGTTACTAATTCCCTGAAGAAGTATTGATTACGAAACGAGAAACGAAAGGAGAGGGCGCGTTCCATTTTTTCCCTTACTAGTACCCCATTGCGGCTTTATTATACTGCATATTTCGTGTACATGTTTCACGGGACTTTCACTGCCTTCAATACCATATGCGGGAAGACGCGAGTGGTAGAAGGGCGCCGTCTGATGACGTCAGAGTAACTGCGAACTAATCCGGAACAGACAGAGAGAATACAGCGTCTGAGCCGACAACAGCTGCTGGGAGATCCCTCAGGGAGGTTTGAACTTCCCGCCGAGTGGCCTGTCGGAGACCGGAGACCGGTGTTCCTGAGCAGACGGACAATGCGGGGTGAATTTCCAACGAGACGTGCACCCCCCGCTGAGTTGGTTACTGAGGACCGGAGGACCATTCAGACACACAGTGAGCCCGCACGGAGCTGTTCCCACGAGTGGTAACATGTCCAAAACATGTCCTGTTGATATATGCTGTTTTTTGATGTACGTGCAATAATCACCTTTTAACTCTATAAATTTATTTAAATACTACACTATGAGGTTTTTTTGCGCTGTTTTTTTCTTTTTTCTGTACTACACCTGTGAGTAGAATTTGGGCACAACCCCAGAAGCCTGTCCTGGTATTCCCCTTTACCAACATGCGGAAGACCCAGGGCCCCCTGTTACCAGCAGGTATGCACCACTCAGACCGGTGTAACCAGAGCAGTATTTCCCCTAGGAGACCCTATGTGAGATTGGGTGGGGGAAACAGGGTTACACCTATAACAACCCTGGAAGTACAGGAAACTATTAACACACTTAAAAATAACAAATCACCAGGACCAGATGGCCTTAGCGCAGAATACTACAAATTATTAAACCCTGAAATAACAATATCACCAACCTATACAACCACATAAGGGAGAGGGGAAAAATGGCGCAAAATTTTAATCTAGCGAAAATAATTGTCCTCTCAAAACAAGGAGGGAACCTGGAACAACCATCGTCATACAGACCCATTTCCCTGTTAAACCAAGATTTTTAAATTCTAACACAAATATACGCAAATCACCTTAAAACATACTCCCCAATATTATATCTCCAGAGCAAACCGGTTTTGTTCCCGGGAGACAGTCAGTTACGAGTATAAGATCTGCGGTGGCATTAGTGATGGTGGAAGCAGGACAGTCCAAAGGGAACAACATAATAGTAAATCTCAATGCCGAAAAGGTATTCTACAAAATTACATGGGCACATATTACCAGGACTCTCCAGGCACAAAACGTCGGGGAAAATTTTACAACACTAATCCAAACTATATACAACTCCCCACAAGCCTATATCACAGCTTGTGCACTGAACTCTGAAAGTTTCATGCTACAACGAGGAACAAGGCAAGGCTGTCCCCTATCCCCAATGTTTTTGATATAGCTCTCAACTCTCTAATTTGACACAAAAAAAAAGATGGAGGAATGTAAGGGTATTCAAATACGTGACAAGGAACTAAAGCCTAGAATTAGTAGCAACATAAAAGATACGGAGGTGTAAACCTCATCTCACTTAAAATGTACAATTTGGTCGCTCTCTTGAGATATGCAGGAGACTGTATGATTTATCCAAACTATTTCACAACATATGAAATTGACCAACAAATGTGCCCAGATATAAACTTGGCATATTTGTTGCACATGCCGTCTCAGGAGGTCCCAAGAACCATAAAAGAAAACCCGTTATTATATAACACACATAAAGCGTGGTATGAGCCAGGAAAACACTCTCTTTACAAAGGAACAAGTTGCTACTCCTACCACTTACTAAAAACCTGAAGTTTCAGGAAGGGAAGGCGAATTACACTTTTGAGGTCTGGGAAAAAAAAGGGAATCTTTGGAATAGGGCAGCTCCTACATAAACTAAATCACACAATTTACTCATTCCAGGAACTGAAAGTTAAATTTGCGCTACTTAACACACAATTATTCGCATATTTATAGGCCAGGCATTACGCATTGACACCACTAAACGCTTTGCCAAAAGCAGATAGAGACATCAACTTGACGCTCTTTTTCACATGGCAAAATATGGGAAAATCTCAATATCAAATATTTATCAATGTCTGAAGAAAACATTACATTTTGATGACAACGCACCGGGAATTGGAGTTTGGGTAACAGACTGCCCAAATCTATGTATGGAGACTATCATGAGACCGTTTGGGAAATCGTTGAAAAACATCCCATCCACTATATACCAAGAAATGCACTACAACTGTAGCCCCCTGTAAACAGCACGGGTTATACCTATCTTCCTCCTACTGTGGTAAGTCCTGTTAAGGGCAGGCACCAGTAGTCATCATGGGTTTTCCCCATTCCTAGCCCTGCCCTGAGTGGTAGATGCAGGCCCCTAACTCTGCTGCAGGCACGAGACAGAGGGGAGGTTCTGCTGACATCATGAGGGGTGGGGCTGACTCTATATTTAGCAGCCAGCTCCCGTAAGTGACGGTCTGTTAGTCGTGTGCTGTTCTGTTCGAGGAGTTGGAGGAGAAGTGCGGTCTCACCTGTGCAGCCGTACAGGAGCAGAGAGAGGAGAGGCGAGACTCAGCCACTTTGAGTAGAGCTGATAGCACGATAGACCAGGTGGACCAATGCCCCTCACCCCGCTGCTGGGGTGATGGGGAGAATCCATTCCCCACCCAGAGGCTAACCTCTGAGGTGGGCTGCGGGGTATTGATGCCCCAGCCCAGACCATCCTGTCGGAGTAGAGACTTGGAGGGAAGGAGAGGAGGAGAGTGAATAACGGGACTTTGCTGTTGTTGTTGTGGCAGCTGGTCGCCACTACATTTGGAGTCGCTGATCTGACCAATAAAGAGACAATACTTTTATACAAAGACTGTTGTGTGAGTACTGGAGCATTCAACCTTGGACCAGGGAGGTTCTTCTATACAGGTCCTATCCCATATCCCTGGGAGTATAGAAGATGGAGGCGCTGCACCACTAAGAAAGCATGGAGGCTACCACCCCAGAAGCCTGGTCCTGTCTCCCCAATAACAACGCGGGAAGCTCAGGCCCTCCTGTTCCACGCAGGTATGCACCACCACTACGCATGTAATCTGCCCTCACACACCCTAGACACCACAGATGAGTATGGGGGGGGGAACAATGGTTACATTTGGAGGCACTGCTGAGATGCCAGAACAGGTCAGGCTTACAGCGAGGCGGAACGGGAAGAGTGAGATGCACTCTCCGTGCAAGTGCTGGAGAAGGAAGGGCGCAATTGCACATACCGAGGGTAGTCAGGGGAGCGTAGACTCTCGCACAATACGCCTTGGGCACCCTTAGGAGGTGGCGAAGGAGGGGTGATTAGCTATAGCTGTCCGAGTCCTTTGAGGCAGATAGCGTGAGGCAACTGGGGGGGGGTCAGCCTGTTAACTAGTCCAGGGACCATGGCCCAGGGCCCGCGCTATGAGTGGCCAAAAGTAGGAGACGCCCATACCTAGGAAAGAGAGGTACACTAGCTATCACCCACACAAACGCACCACAGAGCACTTGCATTGTAGACACCGATTACAGTGCATGGAGGAGAGGAGTTCCGCTGAGCCTGGGGTAAAGCCACCTCATATTAGTGGGATACAGAACAGAATGCAGAGCACACATTTGGAGGTTAGTCAGTGTCTAGGTACGAGATACCCAGTAGACACTGAGAATAGGGCACATGGACATTTGGAGGACTCCTACAAGATGGCGCCCGTCCCTACATGTGCTCCGCGGAGCAAGAGAGACGATCTAAAATGGCGGTTCCCGCCATTCCTGGAGCAAGCACGTGAATTGTGCAAAAAGACAGTGAGATCAATGTGGCTGGAAATGTGCAAGAGTCTGGCGCCAAACCCAGATTCCTTGCAGGAGGAGCGGCGCGAAAGCCGAAAGCCCACCCACCTGTCCCGTGACTGGTCAGAAAGCCAGGCCACGTCACACTGAAGGAGAAAGGCCCCGCCTCTGGATTCCACCAGAGGGAGGGGGCACAAGGAGAGCCAATCAGGAGAGTCCTCCCCAGTGAAGGGAGGGACCGGAAGTCATAGTGAAGAGCTTCACTTTTGTCTGGCATTCGAGGAGCAAGGAGCTGAAACACTGAGCTGTTCCAACCCTGAGCGAACCATGTCCGAGATGAATACTTCGATTTACCAACTACCAGGAGGCTTACTGGTAGTGGAGGTAGCTGAGCACGAATACCTCCGGTGTTTGTGCGTCCACTGCGGGATACCGGGCGCGGTACCAAGCACCAAGGCCTGATGCCCTCAATGTGGCACGTTTTACCTTTGGCCGAACGAGCCGTGGCCTTTGATCGAGACCCCGCGGGGTGCCTCTCCGGGAACCTTAACGGAGGTGGTGGAAGGCAAAGACAAGACTGCCCTGGTTCCCCGTCATACCCAAGCGGGAGGAACCAAGGCCCAGCCCGCTATTGAACTGAGCGAGCTATCGACGGAGAAGAGCGCGACCGCAGTGGAGGTACCAGAGCGAGACTACTTTGTTCCTATACCCACTGGTTGTATCGCAGAAGAACCGGGTGACTCCCTAGTGGAGGAACCGATCTTGATATCCTCGGAGGAAGAGGTTGGCGTGACATCGGTGGCGATGCGCCTACCGGCGACCCACCCCAGAGGCCTCAAGAGGGAGCAGACGAGTCCGGAAACCTTCCGACGGCGAGCGCTGGTGTGCGGCCGGAGGCCCGTAAGAGTCCCACGGCCGTGGTGACTCCCAGTGCGGCGGAGACGGAGACCGAGATGACCCTAGAGGAGCCCGATATCATCAAACAGCAGCGGAGCGGTAAGGAGACTCCACCACCCCCTTACTCCCGCCAGGCGACAGCAGCGACCGCGGAGGACGAGAAGGAGAGTCTTGCGGCCTACTTGTCCGTCCGTGCACCGGATGGTCCGCCACCGCCCATGCCGGTCCTCGACGCACTTCCGGTGCATGACCACGGAGCAGATGGAGATTCTGCGGGCACCCCTGATGACGTAATTTCCGGTTCCACCGGAAAGAGGAGGCCGGGAGGGGTGTTCTCCTCACGAAGCATAGATTCAGCCATTGCCCTGGCTACCCTACAGAGTCGAGGCCCCTCCAGGGAAGCCAGAAGCATGGCGGAGAGCGCGTCTAAGAAAGCATCCACTGGTCGCGGTATCACCCGCTTGCTGGACAATGACATGAACGTTGCTCCTGCCCCAGCCCATAGCTCCATCGGCCCGACCACTGCCCCTGCCCCGTCATGAGTAGTGCCACCGGGACCTAGCAGGGATAAGTTATGTAAATACCCCAAATACTCCAAGGACTTGCGGGATTGGGAGTTGAGCGATGAGGGTTCGGATGGGGAGATACCGTATTCAAGTGTTATTCCTGTGCCTAACCCTGTGCCGTTTTCTCCTGCAGCTAGAGGGAGGGCCCGTGGGTCCCACACTCCAGTAGAGGCTGGGCATACCAGCAATGTGGTTCATAAGATGAACTCTACTAGATATATCAACGCCAAAGGGAGGAGAGATTGCTCGCGATCTACTGATGCAGGTACGTCCGGTGTATCATCTCAGATAGAGTTTGAGGTAGAACGCACTAGTCATTTCACTGAGTACGAGCACAGTGACAAATGGTGGGCGCCTTTGTTCACCGGATACCACGAGGGGATGGACCGTACACGGTTCCTATTAATTAAGAATAATGTAGTAGACCATTGGTGGGCGGCTGGTTCTTTCACTCCACAGGAGGTGGAGGATGAGTTAGATCATAGGTTCCGGGAGATAGAACAGAAACTTATTGTACCCTGAGGCCCCAGTATCTTATATGATGAAGTAGCTCCAGAAGAGCCTGTGTTTTGGGTACTGCCGAGCAGGGCGGGGCACCGCAAGCTCACCAAACTAAGTCGAGCTGACCGGGCCATAGTTGCTAGATACCGGCAGTCCCACGGATATGAGTATCCTTATGTGCCTGAGCCCATCATGAGGGAAATAGAAGAGAATAGGGATAGCTGGCTCAGGGAGGCTGTGCAGGAGTATCTTCGGACCAAGTTCGGTCAGGGAGGATATCATAATGAGGATAAAATAAGCGAATTGGTCCGCATATGGAGCATAGGTAGATGTATCTACATGCATGGTATAACCTATCGGCCTGAGCATGGGCCGGTCCAATCGTTCGCTGTGACCATCACGGATCATAATGGGCGGCGGGTAAGAAAGCCTGATCCAAAGCATTATCTGTAGGGGTCTCCATGTTGGGAGTACCCGGTTGTATTACCAAATTAACTACCTCATACCTAATGTATGATGACAATGACTCATGTGTGTGCTGTTTCCCAGGTTGTTCGCCGCAGGATGGGTCTGCTAAAACTAGGTCCAAGTGGGGACCATTGGATTCCACCATAGGGAGAGTGTAGCCCCCTGTAAACAGCACGGGCTATACCTATCTTCCTCCTACTGTGGTAAGTCCTGTTAAGGGCATGCACCAGTAGTCATCATGGGTTTTCCCCCTTCCTAGCCCTGCCCTGAGTGGCAGATGCAGGCCCCTGACTCTGCTGCAGGCACGAGACAGAGGGGAGGTTCTGCTGACATCATGAAGGGTGGGGCTGACTCTATATTTAGCAGCCAGCTCCCGTAAGTGACGGTCTGTTAGTCGCGTGCTGTTCTGTCCGAGGAGTTGGAGGAGACAGTGCGGTCTCACATGTGCAGCCGTACAGGAGCAGAGAGAGGAGAGGCGAGACTCAGCCACTTTGAGTAGAGCTGATAGAACGATAGACCCGGTGGACCAATGCCCCTCACCCCGCTGCTGGGGTGATGGGGAGAATCCATTCCCCACCCAGAGGCTAACCTCTGAGGTGGGCTGCGGGGTATTGACGCCCCAGCCCAGGCCATCCTGTCGGAGTAGAGACTTGGAGGGAAGGAGAGGAGGAGAGTGAATAATGGGACTTTGCTGTTGTTGTTGTGGCAGCTGGTCGCCACTACATTTGGACTAACTAGTGCTGTTAAGTTATTCAGTTTGACAGGTAATTGGGCTTTGATTTTAATTATGGTGATTGTTTGGTTCTGATAATTTACACATGTGCACCTGGGGGGGGGGTATATTAGTATGGGCATTTCATTCCTTCACTGCACTACCCTGAGGAAAGGCCCGTTTGTGGTTCCGAAATGTTGGTGATTTGTGTCATTTTTTCTACAATATATGTTTATTTTTCACAAACCTGAGTGCTGTCTGCTGATTCCCGTGTGAACGGTATCGTATGTTTATCTACTTATTATGGGACATGCACCTACCTAAATTAGCTATATTGGAGTTCCGGCTGTGTCGAGTGTGTGTGTGTTTGTGTGTCAAAAGGAGTGCTAGTTAAATGCATGGCTAAATGTAAACAACAAAAAACGGACAAAGATGCCCAAAGCTACTTCCAATGTGACAAAAATACACAGTGCAATACCTATATATTCTCTTGAAAAGGGTCATTCTTATAGAGTGTAAATCCTTATCTCTAACTAGTGCAGCCAATCCCTCCGTGGGCATGTTTTCCCACCTATCCTGGAGTTGCCAATACTTTGGAAACATGGCAGAGGGTATTCTCATTCTACTAAGAGCATGTGCCAACATAACACATTTGCTTTTTAGCATATAGAGACCCAGCCCCTCTCCCTGGCAACACTAAGGCTAAGGCCGCGAGATTGGCGGCGCATGCAGCCGATTCCCCGGTCTGCAGCTCACTGCAGGAAGAGAGACCGGGGGGAGGGGGGCGTGGCAGGGGAGTGACGGGGCGCGGCCATGACGTCACTCGGCAGGTTCGCCCTCATTGGCTGAACCGCCGGGGGACGTGCCTTATCGCTCGGCGCGAGCCCTGCTCTCAATTTTATTGAGAGCAGGAGCAACTCTCGCCCCAGCACTGCGGCCCCCCCTCGCAGCGGGCCCGGCGCCATTGAGGGGAGGGCTCTAGTCCGTGCAGCGTCCGCCACAGCGGGCGCTTTAGTAGGCAGCGGGGGCAAGGCCTAAGTCTGGGCTGGCCACCTTTTGCCAAACTGCCTGTACTTTACACTAGGATGGGGGTACTTGAGGATCCCCTCCCCAACTAACACATTGGGGACAGTGAGCCCTTTCAACTCCAGGCTTTTACAGACAGCATGGCACCAAGCCAGTGTGATGTCTTAGAAGTCCCGAACTGCACATTCTTATCTGATTTAGTGAGTCACTAGAGTCATATAAGTAGGGCATCTTTGTCTGTTTTTTGTTGTATACATTTAGCCACGCCCACTAGCACTCCTTTTGACACTTATATATGTAGCCCCCTGTAAACAGCACAGGCTATACCTATCTTCCTCCTACTGTGGTAAGTCCTGTTAAGGGCAGGCACCAGTAGTCATCATGGGTTTTCCCCCTTCCTAGCACCACTAAGAAAGCATGGAGGCTACCACCCCAGAAGCCTGGTCCATGTCTCCCCAACAACAACGTGGTAAGCTCAGGCCCTCCTGTTCCACGTAGGTACGCACCACCACTACGCATGTAATCTGTCCTCACGCACCCTAGACACCACAGATGAGTCTCGGGGGGGGGAACAAGGGTTACATTTGGAGGCGAGCTGCTGAGATGCCGGAACAGGTCAGGCTTACAGAGAGGCGGAATGGGAAGAGTGAGATGCACTCTCTGTGCAAGTGCTGGAGAAGGAAGGGCGCAATTGCACATACCGAGGGTAGTCAGCGGAGCGTAGACTCTCGCACAGTACGCCTTGGGTGCCCTTAGGAGGTGGCGAAGGAGGGGTGATTAGCTATAGCTGTCCGAGTCCCTTGAGGCAGATAGCGTGAGGCAACTGTGGGGGTCAGCCTGTTAACTAGTCCAGGGACCATGGCCCAGGATCCCCGCTATGAGTGGCCAAAAGTAGGAGACGCCCATACCTAGGAAAGAGAGGTACACTAACAATCACCCACACAAACGCACCACAGAGCACTTGCATTGTAGACACCGAGTACAGTGCATGGAGGAGAGGAGTTCCGCTGAGCCTGGGGTAAAGCCACCTCATATTAGTGGGATACAGAAACAGAATGCAGAGCACACACTTGGAGACTAGTCAGTGTCTAGGTATGAGATACCCAGTAGACACTGAGAATAGGGCACATGGACATTTGGAGGACTCATCCAAGATGGCGCCCGTCCCTACATGTGCTCCGCGGAGCCAGAGAGACGATCTAAAATGGCGGTTCCCGCCAATCCTGGAGCAAGCACGTAAATTGTGCAAAGAGACAGTGAGATCAATGTGGCTGGAAATGTGCAAGAGTCTGGCGCCAATCCCAGATTCCTTGCAAGAGGAGCGGAGCGGCGCGAAAGCCGAAGGTCCACCCACCTGTGCCGTGACTGGTCAGAAAGCCAGCCACGTCACACTGAAGGAGAAAAGGCCCCGCCTCTGGAGTCCACCAGAGGGAGGGGGCACAAGGAGAGCCAATCAGGAGAGTCCTCCCCAGTGAAGGGAGGGACCAGAAGCCATAGCGAAGAGCTTCACTTTTGTCTGGCATTCGAGGAGCAAGGAGCTGAAACACTGAGCTGTTCCAACCCTGAGCGAACCATGTCCGAGATGAATACTTCAATTTACCAACTACCAGGAGGCTTACTGGTAGTGGAGGTAGCTGAGCACGAATACCTCCGGTGTTTGTGCGTTCACTGCGGGATACCGGGCGCGGTACCAAGCACCAAGGCCCGATGCCCTCAATGTGGCACGTTTTACCGTTGGCCGAACGAGCCGTGGCCTTTGATCGAGACCCGTGGGATGCCTCTCCGGGAACATTAACGGAGGTGGTGGATGGCAAAGACAAGACTGCCCTGGTTCCCCGTCATACCCAAGCGGGAGGAACCAAGGCCCAGCCCGCTATCGAACTGAGCGAGCTGTCGACAGAGAAGAGCGCGACCGCAGTGGAGGTACCAGAGCGAGACTACTTTGTACCTATACCCACTGGTTGTATCGCCAAAGAACCCGGTGACTCCCTAGCGGAGGAACCGATCTTGATATCCTCGGAGGAAAAGGTTGGAGTGACATCGATGGCGATGCGCCTACCGGCAAACCACCCCAGAGGCCTCAAGAGGGAGCAGACGAGTCCGGAAACCTTCAGACGGCGAGCGCTGGTGCGGCCGGAGGCCCGTAAGAGTCCCACGGCCGTGGTGACTCCCAGTGCGGCGGAGACGGAGACCGAAATGACCCTAGAGGAGCCCGATATCATCAAACAGCAGCGGAGCGGTAAGGAGACTCCACCACCCCCTTACCCCCGCCAGGCAAAGACCACAACCACGGAGGACGAGAAGGAGAGGCTTGAGTCCTAGTCGTCCGACCGTGCACCGGATGCTCCGCCACCGCCCATGCCGGTCCTCAACGCACTTCCGGTGCGTGACCACGGAGCGGATGGAGATTCTGCGGACACCCCTGATGATGTTGTTTCCAGTTCCACCGGAAAGAGAAGGCCGGGAGGGGTGTTCTCCTCACGAAGCATAGATTCAGCCATTGCCCTGGCTACCCTACAGAGTCGAGGCCCCTGCAGGGAAGCCAGAAGCATGGCGGAGAGCGCGTCTAAGAAAGCGTCGACTGGTCTCAGTATCACCCGCTTGCTGGACAATGCCATGAACGTTGCCCCTGCCCCAGCCCATAGCTCCATTGACCCGGCCACTGCCTCTGCCCCGTCATGAGTAGTGCCACCGGGACCTAGCAGGGATAAGTTATGTAAATACCCCAAATACTCCAAGGACTTTCGGGATTGGGAGTTGAGCGATGAGGGGTCTGATAGGGAGATACCGTATTCCAGTGTTATACCTACACCTAACCCTGTGCCGTTTTCTCCTGCAGCTAGAGGGAGGACCCGTGGGTCCCACACTCCAGTAGAGGCTGGGCCTACCAGCAACGTGGTTCATAAGATGAACCATACTAGATATATCAACGCCAAAGGGAGGAGAGATTGCTCGTGATCTACTGATGCGGGTACGTCCGGTGTATCATCTCAGGTAGAGTCCGATGTAGAACGCACTAGTCATTCCACTGAGTACGAGCACCGTGACAAATGGTGGGTGCCTTTGTTCACCGGATACCATGAGGGGATGGACCGCACGCGGTTCCTATTAATTAAGAATAATGTAGTAGACCATTGGTGGGCGGGTGGTTCTTTCACTCCGCAGGAGGTGGAGGATGAGTTAGATCATAGGTTCCGGGAGATAGAACAGAAACTTGTTGTACCCCGAGACCCCAGTATGTTATACAATGAAGTAGCTCTGGAAGAGCCTGTGTTTTGGGTACTGCCGAGCAGGGCGGGGCACCGCAAGCTCACCAAACTAAGTCGAGCTGACCGGGCCATAGTTGCTAGATACCGGCAGTCCCACGCATATGAGTACCTTTATGTGCCTGAGCCCATCATGAGGGAAATAGAAGAGAACCGGGATAGCTGTGCAGAAATATCTTCGGACCAAGTTCGGTCAGGGAGGGTATCATAATGAGGATAAGATAAGCAAATTAGTCCGCATATGCAGCATAGGTAGATGCATTCTCTCTGGGGTAACCTATCGGCCTGAGCATGGGCCAGTCCAATCGTTCGCTGTGACCGTCACGGATCATAATGGGCGGCGGGTAAGAAAGCCTGATCCAAAGCATTATCTGTAGGGGTCTCCATGATTGGGAGTACCCGGTTGTATAAATATCATGGAACTACCTCATTATGCAATGTATGTTGACAATGTATCATGTGTGCTGTTTCCCAGGTGGTTAGCCGCAGGATGGGTCTGCTAAAACTAGGTCCAAGTGGGGTCCATTGGATTCCACCATAGGGAGAGTGTAGCCCCCTGTAAACAGCACAGGCTACACCTATCTTCCTCCTACTGTAGTAAGTCCTGTTAAGGGCAGGCACCACTAGTCATCATGGGTTTTCCCCCTTCCTAGCCCTGCCCTGAGTGGTAGATGCAGGCCTCTGACTCTGCTGCAGGCACGAGACAGAGGGGAGGTTCTGCTGACATCATGAGGGGTGGGGCTGACTCTATATTTAGCAGCCAGCTCCCGTAAGTGAGAGTCCTGTTCTGTCCGAGGAGTTGGTGGAGACAGTTCGGTCTCACCTGTGCAGTCGTACAGGAGCAGAGAGAGGAGAGGCAAGACTCAGCCACTTTGAGTAGAGCTGATAGTATCAAAGACCCGGTGGACCAATGCCCCTCACTCCCAGGTTGGGGTGAAGGGGAGAATACATTCCCCACCCCGAGGATAACCTTGGAGGTGGGCCGCGGGGTATTGACGCCCCAGCCCAGACCATCCTGTCGGAGGAGAGACTTGGAGGGAAGGAGAGGAGGAGAGTGAATAACGGGACTTTGCTGTTGTTGCTGTGGCTGCTGGTCGCCACTACATTTGGAGTTGCTGATCTGACAAATAAAGAGACAATACTTTTATACAAAGACTGTTGTGTGAGTCTGGAGCATTCACCCTGGGACCAGCGTTCACTCTTCTGTACGGGTCCTACCCATAATCCACGGGAGTATAGAAGATGGGAGGCGCTGCACCACTAAGAAAGCATGGAGGCTACCACCCCAGAAGCCTGGTCTGTCTCCCCAATAACAACGCGGGAAGCTCAGGCCTCCTGTTCCACGCAGGTATGCACCACCACATAAGCATGTAATCTCCCTCACACACCCTAGACACCCCAGATGAGGCTGGGGGGGGGGGGGGGGAACAAGGTTTACACAACATTTTACATAGGACATATACTACGCCCAAATTCAGATACAAAGCAACATTATCTCTGGACAGTAAATGTACAAAGTGTGCAGCCCCAGAGGCAGATCTTATACACTGCCTATGGAACTGCCCAGTGGTCCAAGAGTTCTGGTCACGAATAGGCAAGTACTGCAAATATTCTCTGAATACAACAATCCATATAGATCCCGAATATGCGATTTTTAATATTATAAACCTAAACGCTGAAGGGGCAGCAGGGGACCAAATTGACAACAGCAAACTCAAACAAATTATAGCTATGGCTGCAAGGAAAACGATCTTACAACAATGGATACATAACACTCCCCCATCTCTGCAGCTGTGGAGAGAGAAAATGTTTGGTATATTCACATTAGACTGGGTGGAAGCCACGACGGACAAAGAAAAAAATGCAGAATGATTCTTCCAAATCCACACAGTCAGATGAGACAAAGGCAAAAATCCAAGAAAACTTTCAACACACAACATGGTATGCAACACGCACACTAACCAGGAACCCCCCAACAAGGTTCTGAACACTACACTATCTCAACAACCAGGTCCCTGGGGGGTGGAAAAATAGCTAATAGGACTACTGACGACACCATAAGACTAGTGGAATAAACAGTTTAAGTTAAGGCATCAGACAGATGTGAATAGGTGGTACAGGAGCAGAGAAGAGGATATATGTAGGATATTGAAGAATTTCTTATATGGATGCTTGAGTTAGACTGACAGAGGCCCAAGCAGACGAAACAAGGGCTGGGATGTACTATCGGGAGGGAAGAAGTTGTGGTTAAAGTGAGATAATGGGTTAACAGGATAAAGTTAAAATGTTTACAAGTTAAGATAAAAGTTAAGGGATTACAATATTAAAAATAAAAAGGGAATTTTGCAAAACGAAGATTAAATGGAACAGTAAGAGACACATGTACAAAAATCTGCTGTATTATGCATGAAGGAAATTTATTCTATGTATAAGCCTGTATAATTTTCAATAAAAATTTTTTACAATTGCACCGCTGACCACAGACCACCCACGAACAGTAATCTCCCATCTTTACCTCGGATTGAATAGATAGAATATGTCTTCAGATTGTTTAACTCGGATGCCAAGAGTGTATCAGCTGTATTTTTCTTTAGTGTAATATTTATCTAATCGTGAATAGAAAGAGAAAAAAATAAACTACTATAATGGCATAAAATTAAAAAAATGTTGTTGAGGCCTACAATATGTGTGGCCACATAAAAATACATAACAAGAAAAAAAAGTAGAAGGCAGCACTCAATCCAAAAGGCTGTGGCCACGCTAGCGCTGACCGCGCTCATGCTTGAGAGCGGTGACATCACCAGCTCTCCAAGCATGAGCGCCGGGTGTCCTTCCAATTTCTCAAGCACGCGCAGGGGGGCATTGTGGGTAAGTTGAGCGCGGTTGAAAGTCTCTGTTTTTCATTTACGCAAGCGCCAAGCGTGGGTGGGGGACGGGACAATTTCACTTGCCGAAACTAACCTCGGCAAGCACCACGCGGTCAGCACGCTCATCGCTAGCGTGGCCTCAGCCTAAGACTCCCCGTGTAGGATATATCACTGCATGGAATAAAGCTCAGAAAACGGAGATGATTTCAAAGCGTCACTTACCTGACAAATAGTCCACATGGCCAGGTGGTGCAGTCTTCGACTGAGCCACTGATTGAGCTACCTGTGCTGAAGCAGGGATATCCTTATAACCTGACCTGTTGGGGAGGGCCTTGAGGACTGGAGTTGAGCCCCCTGCTTGAGCACCACATGTTTTACTTGATTTCTGTAAAATATTAGAATTTCTTTCATCTCTCAAATCTGGGGTTGAAGTGTTGAGGTTACAATGATCTAAGAGTTAAAATCACTGCCTAGAATCAACGCTCCTTCTCCGACCAGCACCCAATAATACTTGAGTAAATTGTTCTTTAAAATATATATTTTTGTTTAAATTAGGCGAATAAGCAAGTGCAAAAGTAATTTTACTAGGGCCAATTGTTCCTGTTATAATTACCATTCTTCTTTCTGCATCGGATTTACAGGCCCTAAAATGGGCTTGTGGCTAAAATGTGCTAATCCCTTCATTGTATATATTGCTGCTGATTGGTATATTTGAGGGCATTGAGTGCTACATAGTAGATGATTACTCCTTCTACTCAAGTGCATTTCTTAAATTAGTACAAATTGACCTCCTAATTTCTTTATTTCAGTTAATCGTAGACGCCTCTTTTGTGGAGAATTAAGCCTTTTGATGATTAATGTAATTAACTTTAATTGTCATTCAGTTTGATTTGAGTGAATTTAGTATTTCTTTATTGGGGATTATTCATTTATTATGTTGGAAGTGTGTAAGTGGTCTCGTGTTGCGTTTCCAGGCAAACAGACAGGACACAGTTCAATTGTCTAACTATAAAATGAGCATTATATGAGAGAAATGTATTCAAAGTGTTGCAGGTTGGGGTTGTAGCATAACACAGGCAACACAAAAGGATAATCTGTCAATTTAGCGATATAGATACAACATTTATTAACAACATTATGAACAATGGCAAAAACTTTATATCACTCCTCAAAGTTTTAAAGAATACAGTAATTTGTAGTTAGATATTATCTTGCCATGTTCTACCACAATATTACTTCACTTCAACTGGCTCCAAACCCGGCAAGAGGGGAACACTTAAACTGTGCTGTGAATGGTAGACCAGTATACAGTATATATGCAGGACTAGTTTACTTCTGCACTTGTAGGTGTAGCCAGGTCCCCCGATCCCGTTGCTGGCCCCCTCCTCGGGACACTCACCAGGGCGCTAGGGAGGTTAGAGCCGCTCGTGGGGAGGTGCAGGGGCGTGTGTGCGCATAGCGCGGCTCAGGTAGAGGCGGCCGGTTGCCGGGGACGCGATCGGGCCGTTGCTAGGGCCGCGGTCGCGTCGTTAGGGTCCTGGCGGCTAGCGGAGCAGGGCGCCGCCATTGAAAGACAGCTCGCGCATGCGCAGTGAGGAACCCGCGAAGCCCTAGCCTGTTAGGGAAGGCTATAGAGAGGGATTACAGATCACAGGAGCCTCTGTGCGCCCCACGTGATGCCAGGGAGCCAATAGGGCACAGTGACTCCCTGCAGGAGCAAAGAGATACAATTTACGGGGTTTTGAGAGACTGGCAGTTGGTGACCGGAGCAGCTAGGGGAAGGAGGTAGGGTGCAGGAGTCAGTGACTCCCTGCACTAGGCCAGCAACCCCCCCTAGGCCCCAGATAGGTCCTGAGTCCCTCTGTTAGCTTGTGGTGCTATAGGGACAGGCCCTAGGTTAGGGACCCTGCCCCATTAGCTGTTTGCTAGTTAGGGACGTTTCCCGCCACGAGGCTTGGGCTCAAGCCCACGCATTAAAGAGAGCTGGACTATCTTCACGGAGGCCAAGCAAGCAGTGACTGCGGCCTGCGGGCAGAAGACAGATCCTGCCCAAGGTACAGACGGTTTGGAGCTGCGGTGATATTATTCACGCCGGAATTCACCCCACGCGTAGGAGGATATCCCGGCGACCCAACCCCAGTGGTATAGCAGCACCAGTGGCTGGAGCCAGGGCAGGTACCGTTATAAAGTGCACCGACAAGGCCTATCATCAGACATAGTGACTGCGCAGTCACACACGTACATGTATATGACTTGGTAGTGTGAGACAGTGGGATTACTGGACATGGGGTGGGATCCTTCCGTGGGAAGGGCGGCATAAAGTGTTGGCGTCCGCCGTGGCGCATAAAGTGTTGGCGTCCGCCGTGGCGCAAGATAGCGGTAGCGTCTTGAGAGACGCCGTGATTAGTGTCTCCTTTAAAGAGGGACACCTGTTGTTATGATATTGACGTGAGATGTTGTATGGCATGTTAGTAAATGGTATTAGTTATTATACCTCACCGTGTATGTGATTATTGTGATTGTCCTGCGAGGAACCACTCCCCCTCTGGTGGGAGCCAACATAGGTGGAGGCGCTGCACTGAGTAAGTAGTTACTCATTAGTATAATATATTGCCCCAGGTTCCCCGTGGCAGAAGCTCAGCCCTCCTGCGAGCCATCAGGTAAAGCACCACACCTGGTAACATTGTATGTCCTTTGCACCCACACTATAATCTGCGATTGGGTGGGGGAATACCTGTTACATTTTGGAGGCGCTGCTGAGAGCTTGTCCTGGGGTGCCCTGTTTCATTTTTTTTTTAAATTGTCCAACTCATATTTTTCGTCATGTCCGTGCCGTCGAAGCAAGACGTCCATGACTGGGCCTTGGCGCGCCGCGTGTCCCCCAGGCGCGTGGTTGCAGTGGCGGGAATATCCAGGGATACAGGCTACCCCGCCGTACGCACCCAAGTACGGGGTTGTCTGGGACTGGCTACGGCCCTGATGATTGACTATAAACTTGATGCTGACGGCCGAGGAATCATATACCTCATGGCCACAGACTATGACATATGCTCAAAGACTAGTCCCCATGTAGTGAACCAACCTGAGCCCTCAGCAGAGGAAGGTACCCTGATCTATCCTGACCCCCAGTTTTCCAAAGGAGCATCAGTACCTACGGGACCCATCGCAAGCCACTGGACCCTCAGTACCCCCCACGGATCAGGCCCCCTCCGAGTCTCCTTCACCCCGAGTGGTATCGGGGGAAACAGCAGCTGGGCCGGAGCCCACCCACCTCACCTACTCCTGATAGACGGTCCGGCGGCGGGCCTTCAAACATGCCTAGTGTAGGAGCTGGACTCAGTAGTGGCGACCCTTCCTTGAATCTACTCGCCTCCCAATTAGTAGAAGCTGTCACCATCTCGACCCAAGCCCAGCATTACCGGAAGTTAAAGGCTTTTTCTGGGATTCTGCCGACTCCGGCGGGAGAGGAAGGGATCGAGGCCTGGAGGGAACATACGCTCCCAGCCATAGCGGAGTGGTCGTGTTCGGAAGCCAGCAAAAGACAGAGGCTGGTCGAGTGCCTCCGAGGCCCCACCGCCCGGCTGGTCCGGACGCACCAAAACGTGGAAGGAGAAGTTACTGCACAAGCACTAGTGGAAATGCTAATTCAGTCCTTTGCCCGAAAAGACGACGAGGATGAGCTAATGGCCCAGTTCAAAGCTCTTCGCCAAAAGGAAGGACAGGATTTATCTGCCTTCGCCTGCGATCTACAGCTGTCCCTGGGGACTCTTCTGGACAAACATATCATTTCTGCGGCCGAGGCAGATTGATACCGACTCAAACAGTTACTCAAGGGGTCGCTACCTGATCACAACATAGCTATAATGATGCGGGCTGCACTGACCGCTGTAGTACCCCCCAAATACGGGGAATTGATGGCGTACATCAGAAACCATGAAGTGCAGCGACATTTCCATGAATCAAAGAAACCAAAGCTACCATCAAGAATGACCCTGTGGGTTCCGCTGCCCCGAAGGGTAAGAAATCTTACGCCCCAGAGGAAGAAGCGACTGACAAGTCGCCTACCAGGGAAAGTCGTGTTCCGGAGAGGTCATCACCCACGTACAAGGGGCGTCCTTAGCGTCGTGAAGTAGTTTGCTACAACTGCGGGAAGAAGGGCCACGTCTCTTACAACTGTCCGGAGAGGGAGGACTCTCCAGAAGAAAAAACGCCCGACAGAAGAAACCCAGCCCGGTCGATGGTATGCCTAGTACAAACTGCCGAGTCGGGCTCGGAAACCCCTTCGGGAGCCACTGATGTTCCTGTTGACACCAGCCCCGGGGATGAGGCCTCCAACCGCGAAGCCCTTAGCCAAGTAGGTCCCGCGGCTATCGTACGGGTGTTACTGGAAGGGATCTATGCGGCAGCTCTACTGGACACGGGATCACAAGTGACCATCATATACCGCCCGTTCTACGACCAGCACCTCAGACACTGCCCCCTGAGAGCAGACGATCATGTGAAAGTACGGGGGTTAAGCAATGAAGACTACCCCATCGATGGGATTGTAAGGGTGGAAATAGAAATACCCCAGCTGAACACCGGCAAGAGACAACCCATGCATGTGGCGACCCTGGTCTGTCCGGAGCCCCAAGACCAGTACCAGTACCAGTATCCGATCATCTTGGGCACCAACGCTGATATAGTACAAGCGGTGATCCGAGCGTATCTGAAAGAGACTAACGAATTGCCGCTAGCCACCTCTCTCCTAGATCCGGTCCTACGAGAAGAGTGCAAATGTGGATGCCAGCCTCAATGGATTGGGTGCCGTCCTGCACCAGAAGCACCCTGGGGGCCTCCGGCCTCTCGCCTACATCAGCCGCAGTCTGACACCCAGTGAGCAGAGATACCCCGTCCACAAGTTGGAGTTCCTGGCTCTCAAGTGGGCGATCACCGAGAAGCTCCATGATTACCTTTACGGGGTTACGTTTGAGGTAAGGACGGATAACAATCCTCTCACGTACATCAATACGTCGGCCAAACTAGATGCCGCAGGCCACAGATGGCAGGCCACCCCCAGCAACTACAGCTTCTCATGAAGTATAAGCCGGGACCATTGAATATTGGGGCGGATGCTCTCTCCCGACGGCCAGGACTAATTGCTACTCCCGATGATGAGGAATGGGAAGAACTTCCAGGACTCGGAGTGCGAGCTATGTGTAGAACTGCCGCCATCGTCAACGACCAAGTGGCCTTCTCAGAGTTACGAGAGGCCAATTCATTAGGATGCCAGTCGCAGGCTGTCACAGCCGCCTACTGCGATCCAAAGGGGATGCACATCACGCATGACAAGGTGCTACGGTGGAAAGATTTGGTAGACTATCAAATACGAGATCCTGTTGTCAGTATCATCCGACAAGCCGTTGTAAGGAAGAACCCAGCCCTTCTGAAGCGTGCTCCAAATGACTTAGTGGCTTTGCTCATGCGGGAATGGGACAAATTTGAAATAGACAATTGCTTACTCTATCGGGTGGTGTAATATCACAACCATCCGGATAGGCGACAACTAGTCCTCCCTAAGAACTTACAATACCTAGTGTTGAGGTCCCTACATGATGATCATGGACATCTTGGGATAGAAAAGACCTTTGGGTTGGTTCGAGATCGCTTTTTCTGGCCCAAAATGCGAGAGACCGTTGAACGCCGCTGTACCAGGTGTATACAGTGCAAGACCCTGCCTACCCGAGCAGCCCCTATGGGCCATCTAAAAAGTTCTGGACCCATGGACCTTGTGTGTATGGACTTTCTGTGCATTGAGCCTGATAGCCAGGGAATATGCAACGTGTTGGTCATCACGGACCATTACACCCGGTATGCCCAGGTCTTCCCCACGAAAGATCAGAAAGCCATCACAGTTGCAAAAATATTGTGGGAGAAGTACTTTGTGCACTATGGTCTCCCCAACCGCCTTCACTCCGACCAAGGGCGAGACTTTGAGATGCTGAACATCACCAAGTCTCGAACGACCCCGTACCACCCCGAAGGAGATGCACTGCCCGAGCGCTTTAATCGTACCTTACTGGACATGCTCGGAACACTACAGAGTGCTCAGAAAACTGAATGGAGTCGACACGTGGAGGCCCTGGTGCATGCGTACAATTGCACCAGGCACGAGTCAACGGGATTCTCCCCATACTTCCTCATGTTTGGGCGAGAGGCGAGACTGCCAGTGGATGTACGTCTTAGAGTCTCGACGGATGGGATACACAATGCTACCCATTTCAAATACGTGCAAAGACTTAAAGACAGTTTACAGCAGGCCTATCAACAAGCTGAGAAGGCTACAGCTAAGTTGAACACTGGAAATAAAAGACGATACGACCATAAGGTCAAATATCGGGAACTCCGTCCTTGGGGAGGCTGTGTTGCTTAGAAATCTGGCAGTCCCGGGAAAACATAAGTTAGCTGACCGATGGAGAGATGGGGTGTATGAAATAGAGTCTCAGATGCCTGGCCTCCCGGTCTATCGCATCAAAGACACTGAAGGCCGGGTAAAGGTATGGCACCGAAATCATCTTCTTCCCATCCCACAAGTAGGAGATGAGGATGCAGAGATACTGGCCACACCGCTCAACGGTGAGTCCGACGTACCAGAGATGGGTCAAGAAACTGCCCATAACGAAACCCCCTCTGAAACGCCTGAAGATCCTATGGAAGGACCCTCTCAAAGGGACTACCCTATGGATGGGGCATCTCCCGGAGGAACTACGGGTAAAGGGCCCCATAGGCCAATGCCTACTAAGGTGGCACTAACAGGCCAGTCTTTGGATGTACAGAGCCCGTGCTTTGTGCCTAACAGAGACTGTTCAGAGACATTTCTCCCCTCAAGGGAAGAGGCTGAGCCTCAGGACTGTGTTTATTATCCCCCAGAGGGAGTTGTGGAAGAACAGCTTCGCCGGAGTCAAAGAGTCAGGTACCCTCCAACTCGGGTAACCTATGATCAAATTGGGGCACCCCTTTATGAGGCTCAGCAGTGGGCTCGTAGCAGAGTGCAGTCTGTCATTGTGATGTTCACTGAAATGTGCAATCTGATCTAGAGATAAGTAAGATTGTATGTGAGTGTTGTGCATTTTTATTATATAACTTCTATACATGGTTATATTGAGTTGTGTCCCAAGCGAGGATGTTGGGGGTTTTACCAGGGGGAGGATGTAGCCAGGTCCCCCGATCCCGTTGCTGGCCCCCTCCTCGGGACACTTACCGGGGCGCTAGGGAGGTTAGAGCCGCTCGTGGGGAGGTGCGGGGGCGTGTGAGCGCATAGCGCGGCTCAGGTAGAGGCGGCCGGTTGCCGGGGATGCGATCGGGCCATTGCTAGGGCCGCGGTCGCGTCGTTAGGGTCCTGGCGGCTAGCGGAGCAGGGCGCCGCCATTGAAAGACAGTTCGCGCATGCACAGTGAGGAACCCGCTAAGCCCTAGCCTTTTAGGGATGGCTATAGAGAGGGACTACAGATCCCAGGAGCCTCTGCGCGCCCCACGTGATGCCAGGGAGCCAATAGGGCACAGTGACTCCCTGCAGGAGCAAAGAGATACAATTCGCGGGGTTTTGAGAGACTGGCAGTTGGTGACCGGAGCAGCTAGGGGAAGGAGGTAGGGTGCAGGAGTCAGTGACTCCCTGCACTAGGCCAGCAACCCCCCCTAGGCCCCAGATAGGTCCTGAGTGTGGCGGTAGGGAGGGTTTGGCCCGGGATTAACGGGGTTACCCCCCAAGGGCCCCCCCTCTAACCTCGCCAGGGAGACAAGGGGTTAACTGGGCTGAGGCCCAGAACTGTGACTTAACCCTTGCTAAATAACATGAAAATGCTTATTCCCCTGTGTAAATGATGTTGTTGCTGGATCAGGGTCTGCATAACCCACCCACTGGGACTTAAGGGGTTAATGAGCTACAGTTTAAGAAAATTCCACTGTATTATGTCCTTTAAGGAAATCTGGACTTCAACGGGTTAATTGAAGTTGAATGTGAAAAGAGAAGGTTTTAGAACCCCACATGATAGATGCAGATGGGGGAATGCAAGCTTTTGCCTAAATATTGGTTCTCTGTGTTTTAAAACTGCCCTGCAGTTGGTTTGTCCTAGGATTTAAACCCAGGTTGGTGACAAAAGGCAGTGCTGAATAAACAGTTACCTGAAAACTGGTATTTTGGTAATGGAGTAAGCCAGGACCCTGAGCCTTGGGGTACAGCCTCCAGGTCACCCCCCAAGTACACACATATTAAAAATATAACTTTGTCATAAGAGGGACATATATTTTTGATAAAGTGACTTTTTGCAGTTTTTGAAATACACAGGCAGAATGCTAATGGTGTGCTAATGTACAGGCAGAATGCCTGTCTTTGTAATGCGTAAGGAACCAAATGGTGCCTCATATGAGTATTCACGTGAGTCTATTCACTGGAAGTGTATATCAACAGAGAGGTGTGATACATCGCCCTGATCAATAGGTAACTGACCTAATTGGTTATGCGAGAAGCAAAAGCCCACTTCAAAAGGTTTTATTGATGGGGCCAGGGGGGGGGGGTTCTGGGTGTTCCTGATGATCCTGCTCCCTTCCTGTCCTGGATTCATGCACTTACTATAAGCGCACGCAACGGCAACAATGCATTTGTTTTCGGGCGACGACGCGTCATCGTCGTTCCAAGCGCGGCCTAATGAAGAAATCGGTTTGCTACATTTAACCTTAGTCACCGTCAGTCATTCATTTCCGTCCCAAGGAGGACTTTCCGCTGTTAACCCTTGGAGTGCCATGGCCCCCTCATGTGATCGCTCAGTTACTGATGACAGTCCTGTTTCACTTACTGATCGATGGACAGAAGCACAGAGCAGGAACACCAACATAGCTACTACTTTATGGGGACCCTGGAGTGCAGACCCCAGGACGTAGAAGGGCACCTATTGGGTTATGGAATCCTGTACAGTAGTCTTTTTACACACTGGCTAGGTGGAACTAAAAGACCAAACAGTGAATCGACAGCAATGAAATAGAACGGAAATGTTTTTTAAAAAATAAGTGTTCATCACCTTAAATAAGAAAAAGGAAAAGTATTTTGTTTCCTCCACCCAACGATGCAATAAATCAGATTTATGCACGCCACTATATACTACATGCAGCAAATGGTTTACAGGCATTTTAAGGATAAATACTGAAAATGTAAACAAGCTTACAAAAGTGTCATTGTGATTTTTAAGGCATCAGTTAAGCACATCACTATTCAGGTTGGCCCTTTGTAAGACCGTCACACATTTACTGCCCTGGGGTATATTTTATGGTAGGCTTCATTTGTTAGCTTGTTTGCAATGTCCAAGCCCAGGATATTGTGACATGATCAGAAAAATGTGGAGGAACACGTTCTTGTATAACAGCACCTACTTTGGAAAATACATATAACCTGTTAAAGGTAAAAATGGAAGCGAGACTGCGCCTATAGGGATTCCCCTGGAAATCCCAGTGAAGGTTGCTTCTGCTGCTCCCATTCACTGCTGTGATCCACCAGGGTCAATAAAGTACAGAAAACACAAAAGAGAAGCGCAAGAAAAAACAAAAAGCAATTACTTAATAGCAACTTTATGTCTACAAGTCTATTATTATAATAATAATAATAATAATAATAATAATAATAATAATAATAATAGTGTAGCACTTACATTGATTGACAGAGCTACATCAAAAACTGCACGTCCCCACACGACTCTATCCACTAGATGTTAAACGCCTGTACCTCAGTAGCTGGTGCTATTTAGCCCCTCCAACCCGATCGGGGGATGGCTGCTGTTTGTGTCCTTAAAAACTACACCGGGGCCTGCTGCGGCACCCAAGCAGGGCGCCCGCTACTGGGTGAAAGGGGGGGAAGCTGGGGATTGGAGCTGCGTATGACGTCTTTAACATCTAGTGCAGCGGTGCGCAAACTGGGGGGGGGATATATTTTCAGGGGGGCTGGCAATTAGAGGTAACACTCTCCCCCCCAGGCATTTAAATTAAATGCCGGGGGACAGCACAGGCTTTATAAACACTTGCTTTCCTTTCCAGCGACGTGCCACCATGGTAACCCAGCGTTAAATGACGCCGTGGGCTAACGTGGCAATGTGAAATCACATGACCCCATGCGTTATTTGACGCTGAAGCCATGCGGGGGGAGCGCGAGGCACCGAGGAGAGCGCACGGGGAAAAGTTTGCGCAACCCTGATCTAGTGGATGAGTGGTATGGGGGACGTGCTGTTTTTGATGTAGCTTTATCAATGTAAGTGCTACATTTTTTTTATAGATATGAATTCATAAAGTTGCTATTAAGTAATTTAAACTGTTAAAGGTGCAATACATTATACCAGATTTTAAAGGCACTTTTTTTTTTTAAATCTGTCAATATTTCCATTCTGAGGAGAGGAAGTCCCTTTTCTTTATGGTAGACATATTTGTGTATATGGTTTATATATATTGTTTCTTTTCATGAGAAATAATGGTTTGGTTGCCTAATGGGAAAATACAAACCCATAGGTAAAGATAAACAAACAAAAAAAAACCCCACAGAATTTGGGGTTTAGTTTTTATAGAAACAAAAAGGTTAAAAGGGGGATTGAGGGTGTGCTGCACTTATGTATATCCGAATGGAGTGATTTCTCTCTTCAGTTATCAGCGAACAACTACCAATTCAGATTAGTCTTTTCTGCAGTGAAGAGGAAAGCCAAGTCTAGCTAATTTTATCCACCACTGCAGAAGCCAAAAGTAAATGGTTAGATCCAAGAACATATGTTTACTAAACCTTCGCACTTTTAGAACTTAAAGCAGCAGTCCCACAGAAAGTTGTGACAGATTATAGATATATACACATACACAAGTGTCTAACAGGTTTGGAACTGGTGAAATGACGACATTCATTGAAATCAGCATCCAATAGGAAGCTGCAATGGATGATTCGGTGGCATTCTATTGGCTCGCAGTAAATCATGAAACGTGAACGGTTTCCCCCTCTGGAGAATCCCTACTTTGTCATAATGTGAAAAAAAAAAAAAAAAAGAGTCAGGATTGGTTCTTTAAACCCATCATTGCCTTAATGACAAAAAAAATAAAAAATAAACCACCATTGAATGTGTATACAGAATTACCCTTGTGTCTTGGTAACAGGTCAGAAAACAAATATAAGGGACAGTCCCTGATGAAAATTGGATTTCTGAAAAACAAATAAACCCAATTTAAACCCAACAAATTTGTACTAAAATGCTAGAGTAGATATGGATTACAACATATGCACAAGAGGCCAGCAATGCATACATATTGCAGCATAATCAGCTCTAAACTCTAAACACCACCATAACCTCATTTTGTACCCGGTTTGGCAGTAAAAGGCTTAGTGCTGCAGATTTTCAAGGCTTCCGTGTCCCATCCTTCTATTTTCTCACAACCTCCTGTTCTCATGTCCTTTGGGCACAGGATAAGAGCACATTCCTATAGATAGCAACAAACTCGGGATTGCAACATTAATGTTTCCCAGCTGTGGTGGGGCTTGTACAATCTGTTTTTTGTTACAATGGATCTGTTTTCTCAAAAGTATAGTCTTAATAGCATGAATTGATGTTGCAATTTAACAGACAAAGCATTTGACGTTTAATAGTTTAAAGTTCAACTATTGCCAATTTAGGTTCAAAACCCCATCTCCAAGAATAGCAATAATAAATACAATATTAGATATGAACTATTGCCGATTTGTTGGAGCTTTTATCGTCACATGCAGGGTTAATCACAATATTGCGTCCTATAGCTCCACGCACCAAACCTCAGAAAAAGAACTTCTGCAAACCAATCACCTACTTCTCGTTTGGCTTGAGAAACAATTGGGGTTCTTTAGTAAACTGCAATAATGCCGATCAGGTTACTTTTGCACGGCAACTCCTGTTGCCCTGATCGGCACTATCAAAGTATAATGAATCATCCTTGTGCCCAATGTCAGAAACATGCTGTTCCATGTTTAGAAGGAGATGCCTGGCTAAAAGCAGGGTTACAATAATCCCATATAATAATAATAATAATAATTTCATAGTAGTTGACTTTTTTTAAATTAAGAATGTAATGGCTGATACATATGCTACACGTTTCCTGTTTGTTTCCTTTAGTAGTTACATTTTTCCAATATTTAAGACATTTATTGCCCCGCTTTTAGAAGACCACAATGTCTTTGTTTTCCCATAAGAAAAATAAAGTATAGCAGCATTAATAAATTAGTAAGTGACTTACAAACTTGCTTCTGCACATTGAACCGATTGACTGAAAAGGAGTTAAAACTGTAGAAATGATAGAAACTCAGGCATAGTGCTTTTGCTGCTAAGAAGATCCTGTAAAATGACGTGGATCTGCTGTGTATACTTCCGTGTCACATCTTCCATAACGGCTGGTTTACAGAATTAAAACTTTACTCAATGGATGAATGATTTCTGTAGCCAATGTCATCACAGAATAGAATTATTACTGAGCATCAATGACAACGTCGCAGAGGTCAAATCTTGCAGCCATAAGATTTGTTAAAGACAGTCCCTGTCCAGATGAGTTTATAATCTATGTTTTAGTGTCTGAGGCACAGGGAGGTAAAGTGACTTGCTAAAGATCACAAGGAGCAGACACCGGGAGTTGAACCAGGTTCCCCTGCTTCAAGCTCAGTGTCATTGGCACAGAATCTACTTAATTGCCAACCCCAATTCCGCACTCGACTATTTCCAATCTGCGTTATTAAAACTGTGATACCCATGCTCCACTAAAAAGAATAAGAGTACAGGGCTCACCTTCCGTGAACTACAACTGACCTGACAGCACTACCATTTCAGGGATGCCTTGTGGAAAAGCTAAAAAGTAACTGGCACTACCAAGGATCTTAACTACAGATGCCTGCGGAATATGTGCACAAGGCAAACAAGACATGCAAAAGCACAATATTACTCTGACAATCTCCTCCAGAATCAAACCCAGCTAACTTCTGGAAGGTTATTCACAATATATACCAGCCTTCTAGCCATTAACCACCAAGTAATATCACGGAGGGTATTAAACGGACAAATCCCACCGACATTGCAAATGCATTCAATGATTACTTTGTGGGGTGTGTTACTAACTTATTCGTGAAATGCAACTCAAACCACAAACATGAACCTCATCCTGGGAGTGCCCCTAAAGCCCCACCCTCTCCCAACACTGCTCACAATTTTCCATTTGTCCCAGTATCCGAAGGAGATTACACAAGCGCTCCTCAAATTAAAACTAAGCAGCCAACGTGAACCTGACTTACTGCAATCTAAGGCTTGTTTTATAGTAGCCGCGTCCGTGCTACAGCTCGTGCAACATGTTTTGTTTGTATAGCGTTCAGTGCTGTGAGTGACAGATGGGCGTGGCTATGATGTGCACGGGAAGGGGTGGCCATGACATCACACCCTGATTCACACACACCCACAACAACCCTGCATCCAAAATGGCTGAAGCTGTTAATGACATTTCTTATGGACAATATATACGTGAAAGGGTCTTGCATATATAGGGACAATAGCATCCTTTAAATGAAATAGCCCTGAAATATAAAGTGGTGGCAGGTCGAGGAAAGTTTTAGACAGTAAAATTGCCTCACCTTTGGTGGGCAGATTGTACCCTGATGGATGAATCTTCTCATGATTTTGGATACTGCTGGACGGACGCGCACACACACACCTTGCAAATGAAATTGCAGCCTCACTGAGTAAAGAGTGTGACGTCAAGCGGCGAAGAGACACTATTCAGAGTTTTTTCTCCAATCTGTCCGGCTCAATCCTCACTACAGGCAATTATAAGTGCTGAGCGCACGCACTATATTACGGGCCTTAGTTCTTAAGACTGGGTGCCCAAGCGATTGCCAAACCACTTGCTTCCCTAATCAACTCTATATTCTGTCACAAGGCCATATCCCTAAGACGTGGAAAACTGCCAGAGTTGTCCCAATCTTCAAAAGCGGGGACAAAAACACGGTTTCAAACTACAGGCCAATATCTCTTCTCCCAATACTATCCAAAGTCATGGAAAAAATGTGTTCACTCCAAATTAAGCAATTACTATACCAAGACAAATTTCCGTAGCCAATTCCAATCTGGCTTTCGCCCCAAACACTCCACGGTAACTATCCTCCTAAAAGTTTGCAATGAAATCCAGTGTAGAATGGAACAACTCACTGGTGCAATATTCCTAGATTTTGCAAAGGCTTTTGATACTGTTGACCATGTTATCTTGCTTAAAAAATTATAGTGCTCTGAAATAGGGAAGCATGCTTTAAACTGGTTTCAGTTCTACCCATCAGGTAGATCCCAACATGCATCCATCTCAGGCTCTAACTTCAACCACTTGGGTAGGAACCGCAAGGCTCTGTTCTGGGACCCCTACTCTTCTCAATGTTCATTAATTATCTTCATATCCTCAATATACATGTATGCAGATGACAATCTTATGTGCACACAGCCCTAACCTCTCTAACCTTGAACACATACTTCAATCTGGCTTTGAGACTTGAAGATTGTATTTCCGAATACAAACCGTTTTTTTTTTTTTTTTTTTAAACACTGACAAGACTAACAATGGTATTTGGGGCCAAGGCTAAATTTTTAAAGCTTTTAATGACTGAGCTGCAGATCAGAACCAACGCTAATACCACCCTAACTCCTGTTACTAGTTTTAAATATCTGGGCATTTGGTTTGACTCCCACTTAACATTTGGGTTGCACATTGACACCCCAACATCCAAAACCTATGCCAAACTAGGTATACTTATAGGAACAAAGCCTCCTTAAGTCTGCTGGTCAGAAAGCGTATCGCACACCAGATAGTAATACCAATTATTGACTATGGGGACATAGTATACTGCTCGGCATCTCAAACCCACCTTAGCAAACTTTATATCCTCTACAACTCAATATGCCATTTTGTTCTCCAATGCAACTACAATACACATCACTGCACAATGCTCAAAGAACTAGATTGGTCCTCACTTGAGTCTAGGCGCAAAGTTCATCTTTCCTTCAAATACTTTCTGGCCTACCTGAACAAGCTCCTCCCCCTACCAGATGCAGCACTTATCTGAGATCTGACTCCAAAAGACTGTTCATGGTCCCAGGATTCAGCAAAGTATCCGGCTGCTCCTCCTCTTACTGTGCACCCCAAAACTGGAACAATCTCCCGGAGAGTCACAGCCACCACCAGTCTATGTTCTTTCAAAACTAAAGCTGTCTCACATTTTAATCTGGTCTGTAACTGTTACATATGCCTATAATACAGATTATCTTTAACTGTGCATGTAATGTCTTGTATATAATGTACATACCCTGTTCACTTATGTAACTATGTATTATTTGTCATCTTAACTCTATGCCCAGGACATACTTGAAAACGAGAGGTAACCCAATATAATTACTTACTGGTAAAACATTTTATAAATAAAATAGTTATCAGACTCCCTATTCAGTCCTAATATCAATCTTCATTTAAATTAGGCAATGGAAAATAGGTTAAAACAAAAGTATGTTTATATTTCATAAAATTGCATCTCCTAGAGGTGAAGTAGTATATATGATAAAAGAGGGAGAGTGCAATTGCAGGGTCTGATTTCCTTAATCTTTCATTTAAAGCCTGGGGGCACATTGGAGTAGACTAGAACAATATTTGATACACTGGTTCTTGTGTAGGGTGTTATCATTATGGGAGAATGACTGAGCAACCCACCACTTCCCTGACTTACAATACAGAAAATGGGGATGGCCACATTACAGGCCTGCCTCCCGTTTCTAGTTCGATACTGTCTTCCCACTTAGGAGTTGAGGCTTTAGGATCTGCTCGAGCGCCAGACTTCATTTGTAACTAAAAACGAGGCAGCAAAAAGTGAGTGGGGTGTAAAGGCCTAGCTCATCTACATGTAATTCTGCAATAACCTTGCGTTTACAGAGCTAGAAAAGCCACTGCTCAATTATGACAGGCCAACCCACAGACAAAAAGCAGGGTGTAACCTGACTCTAGGCAGGCAGACAATATATAAATATAACCAGGGATCGGGCATTTCTCCTTAGGGCGATGCCGGTGATGACGCCAGAGCTTCTTATAACTAACCGTAAGATCAGCAGCACTTAAATTCTGAATTACCTTTGATAATATACAAAGCACCGCCTCCTCTGTCTTTTCAACTAAAAATGCTTGTACCTGCCTGGGCTTGCCACAGCCCAGAACTAGAGAATCAAAGAAACAGTTTTAAGTGAGGTGTTTCAGATTATGAAAACAAAAAACAGAGCTAAATGAGAGAAACATTTTAGGCAGGGACATCAGCATCTGATACAACCTTCCCCCAAATCGTCCCAATATTAATGATATCATTTAGAAGTGCCATTTTAAGATTATGTCCTTACACGCACACAATTAATATAATGTGTTTATTACACACACGCTAAACATTAGTTCGGTTATGCATTTGACATGCAAAAAAAAAAAAAATGTCATTTTTAAGGTTTGTGTAATAATGTAGGTGTTTAAAAACACTTGCATATTTAGGCCCAAAAATCAAACTATAAACCCTCATCACAAAATATACACTACATATCACTTTTGTTACAAACAAGGAGCATAAATCTGGAAAGGTTGTAGCAGCAGCAGATAAAAATCTGCAGTGATCAGGGCTTAGGTGGCAATTAATGACGATAGTGGCCATCTTTGAGGCCCATGAGAAAATATGTTTTCACAGCTCTAGTTCTCAAAAACTTGAATGGTTTCACAAACCGGATGGAATTAGACACTGAATGCAACTTTGTGTGTATGACGGCACAACATTTACATCAATAACCCTACAAACAAAAAAGGAACAACGCGGAGGAGGATTTCCCACTGACGTGTGTTATCAGGAGGAAAGTGGCAAAGCAATGAGTTTGTACAACTCTCCAACACGGGGCTGAGACATGACTGCGGGAATTAGCTGTAATAAAGCTCTATGAACCAGAGACTCCGGGGAGGTGCAGGTGTAACATGCAGAGTGATGCAAGACATCGCAAACTAGAGTCACTTAATTTACAGCACACCAAGGTACAAGACCACTGACCCCACAGGTGACCAGACGTCACTCCCATACACAAGGTGTGAGTAATGCAGCAGCACAAACTGACCGCACCTTTAATATGAAGGAGATGGGGCGCTCCACTGACCACATGATAAAGATCACAACAACCCCTGGTGTCAGACACTGGGCTGGCTGGCACAGTGACATGTACTGTCCGCGAGGCTGTTACTCACCGCAAGTTCACAAGAGACGGGTTCGGATGCGCGAGGCAGCTCTCTACACACACACAGGCGATGTTATACTGTGACACCAATTCCACCGGCCAACACCCCACACACAGCCACGCCCACATGCACTCACTTCCGCGTTACTCGCTCCAGGAAGCGGACGGGACCATCTACAGCAGAGGGGGGAATCCGAACAGATTCAACAGGGGTTCGATGAAGAAGGAAAGTGGTCCACAGACGTTGAGCAGTCTCCCGAGCATGGTAATGAGTTATGTATCACAGCGTGAGGGGGAGCTCCGGTCATGTGTGCAAAGAGCAGGGAAGGTTGTACGACCGTTGATTATCCCCCCCCTCCGACCTCTCCAGAGTTGGTTTTGGACACGCGGAGGGCGGGGCCGCATTCTTGGGGTTGTGACGTAACGCGTCTCTGGCTGACGCATGCCCTTGTATGGAAGCAACAGTGTCCTCGCGCTGGATGGACTGCCTGCGCGAGCACGGTCCGAGTGCGTGCCCGCGCCGGAGGGGGTGGAACGCACTGAAGTTTGCAGACAGTGCCACTGACGTGTTGTCCACAGACCTGTGTTTGCGCGGGGAGGGGAGGAGGGCGCTACCCTAGAATTCCAATGGGATTGTTTGCAGTCCTGAATGTATTTAATTCCCTGAAGAGCCTCCCCACGCCTCTGTGTGTTGCATACGTTGTGTTATTGAAAGGGCCATGTTGCTGACAGTTCTGTGTTTTCCTTTCTATGGGTTACTTCAAGGAACAATGGCGTCTATCTTCAGTATTAAGGCAAATCTGCTGTAAAATGGGCGCTGTTTGCATAATTTCTGGGTTGTGCCTTTCTGCATTAATATATTGAAGTCTTTGATCCCATGTGCGTTTGCTTATTTTGTGAGGTGTGCCAAAAGGAAATTGGGGAGAAATTACACGGCGCCCATAATGAGATGTATAAAATCTGTGGTCTTTCTCCCCTCCCCCCTTTTAAAACTGTCAAACATATCTGCCAGGTTGGAGGGGACGTAGGCCACATCCATAGTGCGAGCAAACAGGCGGTGACTCTGAGGCAGACCATGGAGCGCGCGATGGTGTGGCAGCGTTTTCAGGAGACGAGAGAATTTCTTTTTTTTGCGAGGCGGCCGGGTCACGTGAGCGGTTCAGCCAATGAGGGCGAACTAGCCTCGTGATGTCACGGTCATGCCTCCCCATCGCTGTGGATCTCAGGCCTGGGACATAGTGATTTTGTCCGGGCTGAGGCGCTCTGAGGCTCAGGGAAAGCGGTGCTTTCCCTGGCCTTACACAGCGCGCCGTCAGGGGGCGGGCCAGTGACGTCACGGAGCTGGTTCGCCCTCATTGGGCAAACCGCTCACGTGACCGGCTCTGCGCTCCGGCAAGCAGGAAAATTTCAAGACTCGGTGAGACACACGCTTCCGCAAGCGTGCGGGAGCCCCTGCTAAAGCCGCTCTCATTGCGGCTGCAGGGGCTCAGTGCCGAGCAGCAGCGCGCCTCAGCACGGTGCGCTGACCATGCCCGAGGCCCCAGGCCACCGCCATGCGCTCCGTCGCACGCCCACTATATCGAGGCTTTACAGTTGTGGGCCAAATTTAAGGATCTGCAACACACTTGGTACATATGATGCAATTTTGGATCAAAAATGTGTGCATTGCTCGAGGGCGGACAGGATGGCTGCTGGTTTGTCACTAGAGCTCCTGGAGTTGAGGAGATAGATACCTCTGACGTAGCACACGCAGGGCTGGCCTTAGGGCATAGCGGTTGCCTTGGGTCCCACGCTTCCTCCTGTCGGTACCGGGGCCCAAATTCCACAAGAGGGTGCTGGGGAGTCCCTGAACCGGCACACTACCCTATAGCTGCTCACCCCAAGGGAGGTGTGTGTGTGTGTATATATATAATATATATATATATATAATCTCTGGGGGAGGTCTTACCTTATGCAAAGCGGCCTTCTGCAATGCTGCGTTGTCATGACAATGTGACGGACAACGCAACGTCATGATGCTGCAGGAGGAGGGGCCCCACTTCCGGCATGCTGCCTTGGGCCCCGCCAAAGGTAGAGCCGGTCGTGTTTTCAGGCAGAGATCCAAAAAAGATAAATAGTACAGTTTTGCCTCAGTGTAATGAGGACAAGCGCCCTGGTCTAGACAGAAAATCTCTCCCAAAGAATCTAATTTATATACTTGAAGAAACATTAATTCTCATGTAATTCTTGCATGTGCTATCCCTGCCCTGGCTTTATCTTCTGTCATCAATTTCCCATACATTCTTTATCTTCTGAATTCCTGTGGGATAAAATGTATAAGGATAATTCTTTCCGTTGTAGCCAGTATCTACAGCTAGTCCGTAAATCATGTATTTGGCTCTAAGGAGGGACATTCTGTATTTTTCTTTACTGCCCTCCTGACCTTTGCTATCCCTTATGGTCTAGCCTTGTACTGAACATTAACCCCTTTTGTGCAGGAATGCAACACCAGGTCATACGCTGTCTCTATTATGGGGGTTGCACAAAGTCCAACAGTACTAGTGCTATCATTACCATCTCTAGAGGACTCCTGACTTGCTCACCCATTCTTGACATTGATGTATACTGATCGCCATCACATGGTAGCCTGGTCCTAACGGAAGATAGTTTATCCTGCAAATGAGTTTTTGGAGGTTCCTCCTTTTTGTCCACTGCTACTTTCCTGCTGTTGCTCACTTGTGTGGCTGGCGGGAGGATATAAAGGTGCAGAGTAAAAACTCTAAGCTTGACCTTGAAATCAGCTCAGGATGGCCAACCATGGGTTACATTCCCAGGGTCTCTGTTGGCTGTTACCCATGGGACGAAAAGGTCCCCTTACAAGGTCATATGGGAGCTGCTGGGTTGGGCAGAAGGTGTATGAGAGGCAAAGTCATGACAAATGATGGTGCTGATGCAGTGATGGGTTGGGGAGAGATTTGCAATTCCCACGGGGCCCTGTGGAAGTATTCTCAAGAGGGAATTGCCTCTTCTGGCAGCTCTCAATGGTGATGGATGGATGGTCAGCGGAGTGGGGCCCAAATTTCTAAGGCTGCTTGGCCAACATTTGGGCATGTCAGTTTTCCCCATCTATGGCAGATGGTCTGGCCACAAAACTGGACCTTCTCTTCCGGTGCGTGGCAGGAACTTGCTGCCGGAGGATGAAAGGGGTGTCCGTGTTGGGTTCCGGGTCATAGATCCATGGTGAGGTTAACAGATATGTCTGTGGAGGAAGATATGAACTGAGCACCTTGCTGTACCTCCATTTGAATCAGGACTGCTGACAAGTCCCGCAAAGGTCCTTTTTGTCACCTCCTCTATGGAGTGGGAAAGCCACATTGCTTCTTATGGATGATGTGGCCTAGTCTCTCTTCCCCTTTTCTACCTGCATTTATATCAGAAATGGAAATATTTTTTTTTTGAGAACTTGTAAGTGAATATTTGCGAATGTTTTGCGGATTTTGCTAAATTTGTGTAAATGGTGAAGGTGCAATATTCACCCATGAACTATACTCTGACAAGCTGAGGACAGTACTAGTATGGAGCCTCAAGAAAATGTGAAAAGAAACCATGAGCAAGAACATGGGAATTGAAATACATTCAACTTCTGGACTCAGAAAACAAAATGGTTTGAATTAACAGGTCTAATGATGGGAATCTATGATACACTTCAGGCCCCCGATTCCTGAGAAGGTGAAATACATTCTTACACCACCACTCCACCTACTTCCGATACCAATTATACTTTGCTTCTACTAAGGTTGAATAACGTACAAGACATCTACAGCTCTCCAAAAACAATAGGGCTGTTAAAACTTTGAACTACAATATTTTCATAACGTTGATGACAGTCTTGCAGAATTCAGGACCATTGGCAACCCTAATCGATTTTTAAGTTGCATGCAGTAAGAAGAGAACTATATAAATTTGTTTTAATTAGGTATGTAAAAATAAACGAATATCATGATATAATTCTGTATACATATTTCTGCAGGTGTACTGGTCTTACGCCAGGTGTTGTACACTGTTACACTGTGTTGTGTTTGCAAGTTACATGATTTATGGAAACCATCACATTTATAAAAAAAAAAAAAAAAAATCACTTGCTATCTAATAATCTTTAACATCGGTATTGTGATAAACATAACTGCAGTAACTATTTATAAACTGTTTTTACCAGGAAGTAATACATTGAAAGTTGCCTGTCGTTTTCAAGTATGTCCTGGGCACATTTATGATAACCGTACAAGGTTAAATTAAATGAACAGGGTTATACATTATATTTAAAGACACTTCATGAACAGTTGGAGATAATATATTATAGACGTATGTAACAGTTATAGACCAGATTAAAATGTGAGCGCTTTAGTTTTGGAAGAATTTAGACCGGTGGCGGCTTTGAGAGTCTCCAGTAGATTGTTCCAGGTATGAGGTGCACGTAAAGAGGAAGAGCAACCGGATACTTTGTTGAACTGTGGGACCATCAACAGTCTTTTGGAGTCAATTCTCAGATGACAAGTGCTGCATGTGGTAGGGGTGAGGAGCTTGTTCAGATAGGTGTGGTAGCTTGCCCAGAAAGTATTTGAAAGCAAGAAATGAAAAATGAACTTTGCGCCTAGACTCAAGTGCTAGCCAATCTAGTTCTTTGAGCATTTCACAATGATATGTGTTGTAGTTACATTATAGGATAAATAATGTGAAAAGAAAAATAATTGAGGCCTTAATATATTAACGACAGTGTTTATAGTGAATTTCTTAGTGAACTATACTTAGAAATTTGAATTTTGCTGAAACCTAGGTGAAAATGGGTGGATTTCTGCCCCCTATAAAAGTGCAAGAAAAGGGAAAACATCCTGGCGCATATTTGGGGATCTGATGAAAGAAGCAATACTGGAAGGACTGAGATTTCTAAAGAAAAAAATGTATGCAGTTTGTCATAAAAATTTAATATAAAAAAAACAACAATACAATTAAATGAATACTCACATTGGTATTACATTTGGTATACCTAAACCTAGATTGAGCGCAATCAAATACCTGAAAGTATTAACCAAATTATTAATACAGTAACAATAAAACTTAAGCATAAGCAACTAAAGTTCCAAAGGATTACAAAGGACTATTGGAAAAAATGTGATATTCCGTAATTATAGGAGATTTTGATCCAAAATGTCCTGAATACTACTTGGTCTTGCAGTTGATCAGTGCTTGGCATTATGGCCCAGGTAAAAGTTAGAAAGGATTATTACCATTCTTATTGCATATGAGTCACTATAAGAATACCCCTTTTCATACATTATAGGATTAAGCGACAAATTGAGTTGTAGAGGGTGTCTAGGTTGCCAGGGTGCTGTACCATATACTATGTCCCCATAGTCTATAATTGGCATTAGCAGCTGCTGTGTGATGCGCTTTATGACCAGCTGGCTTCGGGAGGATTTGTTCCCATAAAGTACACCTAGTTTTGCATAGGTTTTGGATGTCGGAGTAACAATCTGCAGCCCACATGTTAAATAGCAGTCAAATCAGAAGCCCAGATATTTAAAACTAGTGACAGGGGCTACAATGGTGTTAGAGTTAGGCAATGACCATGCTCCCTTTATCAAGAATCCCAGACATTCTGTGGCTGTGAATTTTATGCAAAGAATTCCTATTCAGGACACACTACAAAACTCATCTTTAGAACGGAAGCTATCTTTATCCTGCTGTCTTTTAATAAGTTCTTCAGTCAGCTATCTTTTTTTATACTATGTTATAAAGGAGTAACAAGATGAAAAATATATGAATTAATTGAACTGTAAAAAGAACACCCCTCTCCAGCGCTAAGCACATACAGTATACACAAATAAGACCAAGTCCTCCAAAATGCAGTTGTATACAGACACTGTAACATACCTAATTGTTGACAAGATGTATATGTTGAAAGTCTTTTATTCACGCATAATGATACAAATCAAGATTCAATGTCTGAGACAAAATGAAAGCAATTTCACTTATAACGTGTGTGCAGACGTGCATGCATGCATGTGTATATCTCTTATATTTAAATGGTTAACACAAAGAAAAGTGCTTAGGCGCTACGTGCAATAAAATAAAATACTAACAATAATAGCACAATGTGTACAGGGCAGCCAGGAACACTAGCAGAACAACACCAGAGAGAACACAAAGAACATATACAGACCAGCGCCCAAAAAGAATCCAAAGTATCTTTCCCTCTAGCTTCAAAACACTCTCCAAGATGGACGCCGAGTAAGGGAACTCCACACTCTCCTGCTTGCCAGCACTGCAGCTTCAATGATGCTGCTTCACTTGACTGACACTTCTCACAACCAGTGTTACTCAAAGGCACCGTGACCTTTGACCCTACGCGTTTCGTGACTGACGTCACTTCCTCAGGAGAACCCCTGAGTGTTTTTAAGCTAGAGGGAAAGATACTGCACAGGGAGACCCTGAGGACCCCCACTGCTGCAGGCGTCTGCCCCACTTGGTTACACATGCTTGTTATATATATATATATATATAACATTTAGACAATTGTAAGTGAGTGTTTGTACTCAGTATTGCCTTATGTTTTTGTATGTACACTTGCAGTCTACAATCGGACATACTACTTTGAATAATTCTGCAATGTGAATATGGCACATTTCAGAATGTTTACACGCACATCAAATGCTATGATAAACGTAGCTTCTGCCTTGATTTGAACATTCCTGACTCCTGTGTCTCTTATGATAATAAATGAGGTATTGGTGAGTTGCACCGTGGGACAGATCAAAAATGATGTGTGTCGCTGGTTTCAAAGAACACATATAACACATAACACCTATTGGATAATTATTATCCAACTAATACCGGTATATTTACTAACCATATATTGTAACCACTAGAATAGGGTTTTTTATTACTGTAAGTAGAAGAAGGTTTTATTAATAAGAGGAGATTTCACTAATAATTTGGTAATAATAGTATTTGTTTTCTAATTATGATTATATGTAATAGTAATGTATATTTTAAAAACTATTGAAGAATGGAGATATAGTTTATCAAAAATAGTATAGATAAATTAGCCAATGAGGTGTTAATGTGACACTAAAACATTATAGAATAAAAGGGTACAATTAATGCTTTGATCAAGGAGCTTAAACCTACATTTTCCTGTTGATTTAAGATATCAAAGGTCACATGTAACTGGAATGTAGTCTCCAAATAGGTTTGCCCACTTCAGAAGCCAGTAGCTTAAACACATGACCACGCTTTCCATGATACATTAAATAAACTCCCTACCAGAAGATTCCATAATAAAGTAGATCAGTGCTGCTCAAATCCAATCCTTAAGCCCCCAACCCCAACTGGTCAGGTACACAGGATATCCCAGCTTCAGCACAGGTTGCTCAATCAGATGCTCAGTCTTTGACTGAGCCACCTGTGCTGAAGCTGGGATATCCTGAAAACCTAACCTATTGGGGGTGGGAGGCTTGAGAACTGGAGTTGGGCAGGACTGAATCAAGATAAAAATGTAAAATAAATATAATTAATAAATAAAATGTAGTGTTATACATTCCATAGAATACATAAAGTGAACGTTGCGGGGTCTCTCTCCGAAGAAGAAGTTGGAAAACATCTCTTTTTTGCTTTGGTTTTTCTTAGAATATATGGGGGTAAACATACATTATTACACTAATACATGATCAAAACCTTGAATACGTGTTTGAATGAAAATGGGTTGGACTGCCTTTTATGTTGGCGCTATCGCAGTTTAATCCCCTGTCCGTGAGAAAATACGTGTTTGTTGAAAGATTGTAGATGGGAGAGCGTTATTAGAAGAGGTAGTCCATGTGAATTAAGAAAATTATTTGAAAGTGTCTGTGTGTTACGCTGTGTTCACCGGACAAGGAGGGACCCCGAAACTGAGGTGAGATGGGTAACAAACTGCACCCACAGCTACGGGGACACGCCTGGAAAGTGGAAAATAGGCGTCTGGAACCGTCTGGGAGTATAAGATAAAGTAAGATACTCGCCAGAGGAGAAGGGAGATTCCAGAAGATAGGTGGTACCGAGAGCCTGGGGTCCAGAGCCGGGAGGTAGGTAGGATTCCGCAAACCGAGGTGAAGGGGTAGAGAAGTCCAGGAGGTCAGGATACAAGCCGAGGGCAGGAGACAAGAGTGAATCCACAGCCAGGCCGGTTCGGTACGCAAGGGATCACTAAAGAGACAAAGAGACAGGAACTGAGGCAGGCACAACCGTGGTAAATACAGGTCACACAAAGCTATGCTCAGCCAAAGAATGAATGGCTGAGCAAGGTATAAATAGGAGGAAGGACCAATAGAGAGAGGGGGAGTAACAAGGGAGCGGCCCCAGGGAAGATAGTAACAGGTAGGGAGAAACTTACCACAGCTGTGTTGAATGTGCAGCTTGTGAGCGGTGCACGCGCATCAGGCGTGTGCGCCGTGCGGGAGAGACGCGCGCGGCCTCAGCTGGGGGCGGGAACTCCTCCTGAGGGAGGACATAAGGTTCCCCGGCCGTGTGCGCGCATGCGCGAGTTCAGTAGCCGCCGCGGGGAGTGGAAGAGAATGGAGATCCCACCCGCGGCAGCGAGAAGGCAGAGCTGGCGCAGAGACAGGTAAAGTCTCGGGGGGAACCCCCTTAGGGAGAGGTGTTCCCCCGGACTTTACACTGTGACACAAGAGAAACATACATCGTAACTATGCGCCTCGACCTCTTGCTATTTTACTTAAACAGTCTTTAGCCATAAGACACTTCCTGACACTTGTCAGCGGGCTGTAAGGTGTCACCCAGGAGGACATGAAAGGTGTCTTATGGCAGAATACTGCTTAGTAAATATGGCCGCAAATATTCTCTAAGTGTTAAGAATGAATAGATATGGATATCCGCGCTCGTTCTCCCCCATGTAAATATAATGTGAAACTATTCCCCGTGCAGCCGCCAGCAGGACTACTCCATGTGCTCCTGTATTTTGTATTGATTAAAAAAGTTTTCTAACGTAGTCAGCGATGCGCAAACTGGGGGGCGCAGGATTGTCTGCAGGGGACGCTGGGTTTACAGAGGCCCTGTACGCTTCCCAAAGGCACTTACATTAAGTGTCGGGGAAGCTGCGAAGGCCTCTGTAAACTGCACTTACCTTGGCTCCGGAGGCTTCTCAGGCATGTCGCCATGGCAACGTGATGTCATGATGCCGACGCCGGAGCCGAGTAAGAAGGAAGAAGGGTGCAGAGAGAGGGGGGGCGAGGGGAACTGCCGGCAGAAGGGCGCAGGGAAAAAAGTTGCGCTCCCCTGTAGTAAATAACGGTCAAACAAAATATACATAAAAATACCTAACAAAACGTACATATGTGAAATAAGGTATGGGAGGGTGCAGAGCGGAAGATCTGAATATACAGAAGGCGGGTGATGCTCCAATGGGTCCAGACCACGAACACCGTCAGCTGGATAGGATCTTTAATTCTCACTCCGCCGATCTGAAGCCCAACCAAGAGAAATGCGCACAGCAACCTCACGTGACCTCTACGTGTTTCGCACTTGCGTGCTTCGTCAGAGGGTCACGGGTAGACGTTGCTAGTATGTTATATACAGGAGGGCCGCAGGCATGTGGCGGGTTCCGTTCTAAGGGTCCACCGCAAAGCGAAAATCGCCGGAAAGTGGAACAGGCGATTTTCGGCGTGTGCGCATGAGCAAACTGGCTGTTCCCCCTTCGGTGCGTGTGCAACCTTCGTTCTGCACACGCACACCCTCGGCAACCACCTGTTCTGCGCATGTGCAGACATAGTGGCTTCCTTCTCGGTACCGCCGTATCGGCGGATCGCCGAAAAGCGGGGCGCCGAGAAGCGGGGCCTTGCTGTAACTCCTCTGGTCCAATCACGTTCAGTTACATTGTGATCGTACCTGATTATTTAAGGAGCCCCACAGATTGTAATACGTTGATTAAAATACACTCGGCCTAAGCATTCCCTGATAGCATTGGATAACCACATTGGGTTTCTTATTGATTATTTTACAACTGATTTATGTTCATGTATAATTAGTAGCTATGCTACATACTACTTGCTAAAAATTGTTTCCTTAATCAAATTTAAAGGACTGCTCATGTCAAAGTGTGTAAATGTGCAAAACAAATTATATGATATAATCTTAGTATGAATCTAAATGAAAACTGCAAAAGTATTATAAAGTGCCTTTTAATGTGCAAATATTTTGATTCTCTATAAAGACGTGTATTAACCACCATGTGCTCATATTATATTAATAATTAATCCATAAAATCATATATAATATGAAATTGTGACTTCTAGTTAATAATAAATATAATAAACATGTATTTTAACCTGTGTACACATACACACACACACACAGAAAATGCATGAGCTCATAATAGCAAACAACATAAATAATATACAGTACATTTATAACAAATTTGTCCTCAAAGATATAATTATATTATAGCGCTGAACAACCTAATGCACAGTCACTCAAATTACTATTAAGAAATAATTAAGAACATAAATAGTAAGATTGGCATTAAACAACAATTATTATACCTCTATAGTACGATCTTCAAAAATTGTAGGTGAAAATGTACAAAAACTCAAGGCATGCAAATTAATAACCACGATGAGAAACACCAATAGCAAAAACTGTTACTTAGACCTGTACATACATATTACCAATTGTAAAATACATATTGGATATAATGTCAAAATCCCAGTCATACAAACACCTACAATCAAAAACAGGTAGATATATTTATCTCAAATGGTGTTAACTCTACGTGTTCATTGAGACCACCAGGGAACTTAGATTGAAAAGTGTCAATCCAATACTGCTCCCTTTTAATAAGGTGTAGGTTAACCTTTTGGATGGTGCAATAGTTTCGATTCGCATTTATTTTAACTTGCTAGAATTGCAATGTTGAACAGACTGGAAATGACTCAAGAAATGTGTGAGGGGTTAATTTTTTTCAATCAGTTTTGGAATATTTGTAATGTTTATAAGGGGTTCTAATATTCTAAGATTGAGATCCCTCTTGGTCTTTTACATAGATTGTGTTACCGGCAGCAAGCACCATACATTGCCATTAGTACTTTGTATGTCATATAAGTGAAATCTTACATTGTTATCTCAGGAATAAAATGCCAGGTCTAGCAGTGTGAAGTGAGAATGCTGAGGAGCACGTAGTAGATACTCGTTGAACTCATATTGAGTTCAAATTAATTTAATCGTCCTCCTAATGAAAGGTATATACCAAGACCCTGTTATATTATTCTCAAGCAGAGACTGCTGAACCAAGCTCTAACAAATGATTCAGATACCCTTAAAATGAATCTTGGCATGGACATTATATACAAATACTAACTACTGTAGATGGACTGAAGGTCACTTGTCATAGGATAACTCTCCCACAGAGCTTGGCCGGGATCCGGAATTCCTGCACGGACAGCCAGAGACAAGATAACCTGTGAGATTGTTTATTCTCACTACTGTGCTGCGCTGCTGACAATTTAATTATTTTACTTGCGAGGTAAACATATTTCTGAGAACAGAAAACCTCTCAGATGAGTAAATGCTTAAAGTAAACATGCCCCACATGTAAACATAGCTTACAGTCCATTTTGGCTGAGGACTTAAATACTGACAAGCAAAGGTGGCACCAATGTGTTCATTATTTCGACATAAATAACGCAGGGGAAAATTGATTGAATTACATCTGTCTTAGCCTCTATGCTGCTCATAAATGATCCCATCTGTCTGTGTAACAAGTAAATTAGTTGAGTGGTTAGCTTTTATATTAAAGAGTATTTAATTTGTGATACATGCAGAGGAGGAACGAGTCCCAGGTGGGCCCTAGTGCAGGTTAAAAAAAAAAGCCCCCTCACCCCTACGTGTGCTGCAGGTCCTTACTCGGCGGCGGCAGAGGGAGCCCACCCAGGCAGTGATTGCGGAAGTTGGGCCTAACTTCCTGTGGTGTCTAAGTTCCCTGTTAGGACCTCCCTCCACCGCCGCGTATGACCCCGGACCAAAGGTAAGGCCGCGGAGGGAGAGGGGCCTTTAGAAATGCCAGGAGGATGGGCCACTAAAGGTGATCATAATAAAGATTTGAGGTTACCTGCTTTATACACAGAATAAATATATCCTTATTCTGAAACAAAGTCTAATTCCATGTGTAGCACATGTATTGCACCACCCTCTGTGAGATATATGTCTACGGTGTACGTGTGGTGCAATACCTGTGGCTCACAGGTGGGCTGAGCCTCCGCTGCAGGGAGCCTGGGGTGGATTCTGGAACGATCTTCGTCCGCGCCTCCACCTGTAACGGATCCTACTATGTGGATTTGTCCATTACAGGACCCATATACATATATAGGTGTAACGGGTGTTCGTGTCTGGTCTGACCCCCCCAATCTCACATTGGCCCCTGTGGTCTATCCAGCCCCATTACATGCGTGTGTATTGTGGTGCACCTGTAGGCAACAGGACTCCTGAGTCTCCCGCGTGATGGTATTCGGGGATATCAAGCAAGACATGTATCTGAGGTAGTGGGTGTTGAGTCTTACTCACATTACGTGCAGCGCCTCCACCTCATCAGGATCTATGCAGATGCAGGTAGATGGTCCTGATGAGGAACTCCTTCTTGGTGGTGAGGGCCCACGGAGAGTAATTGCAAACTCACACCAGGGGGTTTCCTTTTTACAAGTCATCTTTATTGTACCAGAGGTGGGCGAGCTGTCCTGTGCAGTGAATCTTCTCAGCCACACATTCTCCGTGATTCCCTTCAAAAGGTACGCCCTCCCAATGGAGTGGGATTCCCTCTCCCCATAGGAAGATCACCCCTGTTCCAGGTCCCTGGAACAGTTGGCCTTAGCTCACTTTAAAGATTATTGGGTACCCCTAGTTACGACACTAGGGGGTACCTTGAACTTGTAACTTCAACCTTCCACTTTTACTCCCGTACGTGCGCGCTCTAACTTTTGGCAGTGTAGTGCCTTATATACCTCAGGAGGCAGGCACATCTCTGAGGTCACTAACAATGGACTCAGAACATGTAGCCACTCCCATCCATACATAGGGCACCTCACCAGGGTGTGAGGCAAACCTCCATAATTACTGCTGGCACTCCTGTAACTTACCAGGTCTTATTGTCAGCAGGAGAGATGACAGTAGGCATTGTTATGCATGACTACATAGGCATATACGAGCACACACTAACCACACTTGGTATAACATAAAAGAACAGTTTTCTGATAACAATATATATATGGCTACTGGTTACAGCTACCCACTTGACACGCACAGTTGTAACCCACCCCACCAGTGTTCCCACTCCGTGTCCACCGTACCTGAGGGGCCCTCGGGCACCCAACCACCCTGGTGTCCACAAGGATAACTGCCTCACCCTTATATGTGGTCAGCGCTGCCACTATGATGTGTGTATACTGTTGGTGCACTTTAACAACGGGTGCGTAAACAACGGGAAGGATCCGCCGATCCAGCAACATGGGCTTCCAGCGATGAATCCGCCTCCGCATGGGGTGGTATCCCACTGGAGTGTCCCACCATGATGGCAGTCTCTGTATCTTGAGAGTTGGTCTGGTCCCAGACCACAATTGTCAGGGCTGTGCAGCGTTGCAGCTGTGTCCCTGATCTATCAAACAGCTAATGGGGCAGGGTCCCTACCTAAGGGCCTGTCCCTGTAGCAACCACAAACTATGATCGTGAGTCGGGGCCTAGCTGGGGCCTAGGGGGAAATCTTGCCTAGTGCAGAGGGTCGCAGACCCCTGTACACATACCTGCTCCCCTGTCTGTGTCCCAGCCCTGACTGCCTGTGTCTCCAGGCGCGAAATGTATCCCTTTTCCCTTCCAGAGGGAAAGCTGCAGCTCTATTGGCTGTACTGAACCACCTGACCTATGCAGAGGTTTATGGGACATGTAGTCCCTGCTGGGAGCCTTCTCCTATTGGCTGACGTTTGCGTGCATACACTGCGTGTGCGCAATCTTCTGTAATGGTCACCGCACTGGGGAAGCAATCTGCACATGCGCACGCAGGCTGAACATGGCGGTGCCCTGCCCACAGGAGCCGCTGCGGATCTCCAGCGACTCAATCGCCACTACCTCAACCTCCCAGCAGCTCCCTGTCTACGGCGGTCTAATTGCAGCCTCTAGCGCACCCGCGGAGATAAGGGGGCTCTACTGGAAGCCCAAAGGGACCGGGGCTGCACATGTATGAACCACTGCTTGCTTGTGCTGTTGTTGTAATCCAGCGATTACTAACTTCATTTAGTTTGGTAACACCAACACAAAGAAAGAAAGCTTCCAGTACCACCATGGTTTCAATGGTTAGCAGAAATGTTTTGCCAGGGCTCCATCCCAGAGGTGGCTACAGATACATTTTTGATTGGTACCCAGTTTCGGGAATAAAAAGCACTGTATGAATGCAAGATATTTCTATTAACTGGTCTGTTTCGAAAACTGTGCTGGTAGAAAATAGTACATGACTGGCTGCACCCTGCACTTACTGACAAAGATAAGGAAATGCCGTGTAAGTCAGAAAGTATGTGAGGAATGCATAGGGTGATGAAAGGAATTGGAGTGCAGCAAATAATCAATCCAAATGGACATTAAACAATTACATCAGTGTGTCTTGTTTACAGATCATAGGCCACTGTGGGATTCAGTATAGTTACAATGTTAGTTAGTTTTTATTTACAATCATGCAGTACCATTCTCGCCCTTCTTACCCCAGACCTTGGCTAAACTGCCACACAAACACACACATGCTCTACTCCTGCACTCGCTCCTCTGAACGCCTCTGGCGGAAATCTCACACTCTTGCAGACTTCCATCACTACAAATGTTTCCTTTCCTGTTTCAACTGTGCCCACTCCCGGCTAAACAAACCTACTTTTCGTAACTAATCAAAACTCACAACTCTAACCCTCACCGACTCTTCTCTGTCTTTGACTCTCTGCTCAGACCTGTTTTTCTTCCTCCATTTCACCTCAGGACTTTGGTGATTTTTTCCAGACAAAGGTGGATTCCATTCAGCAAGTCATCCCCTCTGTATCCTCCTCACAATCTACACCTCTTCCTAACGCTCCTTCTGCCTTCCTTTACTCTTTTTCGTCTGTCACAGAGGACAACGTGTTGCTGCTGATCTCCTCTTCCCACTCTACCACTTGCCGTCTTGACCACATTCCCTCCCATCTCCTCAAACCTCTTAGGCCGAGTCCATAGGACAGGCCGTGCTGAGGCGTGCGGACGCTCAGCGCTGAGCCCCTGCATCCTCAATGAGGATGCCTTGAGAGGGGGCTCACGTGAGCTTCCGCAGGCGTGCTGACGAGTTGGAGTTTTCAGCCGAGCGCCAAGCTGTTTTTCAGCGCGCTGTCGGCTGAAAACCTCCAATCACAGCACAGCAGTGTCAACGTCACGGCGCCGTGACGTTGACGTCAGTGCATCACAGGCGATTGGCCCAGCGACGTCACTGCCCCACCTCCAACCACCTCCCCCCGGGTCCGATCGCGCCCTCTGGCTCGCCTGTATGGGCATGAAATCGCAGAGATTTCAGCAGGCGAGCCTCAGCGTCAGCGCGGCTCAGATCTCCTCACCCCTCTATGGCCCGGGCCTTATACTTTAATCCCTACACTCACACATATTTTCAACTCCTTCTTCTACTCTACTACCTTTCCCTCCTCCTTCAAGCACGCAATTTATACCCTACACAAAAACAGCAAGCTTGACTCTTATCTATTTCTATTTACCACTCAATCTGTCTCCCTCCTGCCTTTTGCCTTTAAATTCCTTGAACACCTTGTATTCTCTTACCATCTACAGTATTCTCTCCTAGATCCTCTAAAAACTGATTTCCGCAGTGGTCATTCCACCAAAACAGCCCTCACCAAAATAACTAATAACCTCCATGCTGCCAAAGAGAAAGGTCATTACACTCTGCGTATATTATTTGACCTCTCTGCAGCATTTGATACTGTGGACCCTCTTCTCCTTCACATTCTCCATACCCTTGGTATTTGTAACAGAGCTCTATCCTGGATTTCCTCTTATGTCTCCCATCGTACTTTCCGTGACTCATTTGCTAACACCTCCTCTGATCTTTGTATGCGTACCCCAGGGGTCTGTCCTGTGACCTCTTTTCTCTGTACACACTCTCTCTAGGTGACCTTATCACATCGCTTGGATTAAAATATCACCGATATGCTCAGGACACAAATTTACCTTTCAACCCTTAACCTTACACCTGCTGTACAGACTAAAGTCTCTGAATGTCTCACCGCTATATAATCCTGGAGGGTCCTCCGCCGACTTAAACTTAACACGTCAAAGATGGATCTCCTTCTACTTCCTCTCAAGCCTGGCCCTACTGCCCCTTCCTACATTACGGTTAGCAGTACTATCATCCCCCCAGTATCACAAGCATGCTGCCTGGGTGTCACATTTGACTCCTGCCTCACATTCTCCTCTCGCATTTACAAGCTAAAAATTGCCATTTTTTCCTCCGTAACATTGCAAAGATACGCCCTTTTCCCTGTCGCTCTACTGCTCGAACTGTAATTCAGGTCCTCATTCTGTCCCATCTCGACTATTGTAACCTTGTACTGTCCGACCTTCCTGCCTCTCCCCTTCCTCGCCTACAATCTATCCTAAACGATGCTGCCAGAATCACTTCACTCTCTCCTAAATCTGTCTCAGCGTCTCCCCTGCTAAAATCCCTCTCCTGGCTTCCAATAAAATCCTGTATCACTTACAAAATTCTCCTCCTCACTTTTAAGGCTATACACTCCTCTGCCCCTCCTTACATCTCAGCCTTAGTTTCTAACTATACACCTGTCCGACTCTTGCGTTCTGCTCAGTCTTCTGTCTACCCCTTTTGTACCTGTAGCCCTCTCCCACCTAAAACCTTTCTCACTCACTGCCCCACACCTCAAGAATGCCCTTCCCCTCAATACCCATCTGGCACCCTCTCTCTCCATCTTTAGGACCGTTCTAATAACACAACTTTTTAACAAAGCATATGGGTAGCTCCGCTGGCTGATCCTACACATTCCATATGCACTGACATTGACCCCTTGCAGACCCACTTACCAGAACACCCTCCTACTGTCTCTAAGTTCTACCCACTTACCACTTAGATTGTAAGCTCTTCGGGGCAGAAACTCCTTTTCCTATTGTTTTATGTCTGAAGTGTTTATTCCCATTGTGTTATAATATTATGTCACATGTATTACTGCTATAAAGATATACATACATAACACTTTTCTTAACATAGAGAGGAGCTCCCTCCTCTGGTACTTCAAAGATGAAACAACTAAAGCCTCCTTCTAGTAAACGATTGCTTCTCTGCAAATTGTTATGGTTGCTACATAATTTAAGTTTATGCTCAATAGATTTTTAAAAGTCTTAATAAGTGCAATGAATAGGGTGAAAGTATATATAGCATATGCAGGCTTCATGGAGAGATAGCAAATGGCTTAAAGCTAACTGCAAAAGAACTGCAGCATTATTGCACAATGAAGTATGTAAACAGGACTGTCTGAGAGAAGCAGAGATATAGTGTTCCAGTGCTTGCTAACTCTGAGAGACAGAGATAGCTGTGTGACTGCACACAAGGTAAATAATAATTATCTACCCCCTCCTATTTTCCAAAAATATTTGTGATCTGAAGTGTAATGTAAGACTCTGACTCCTTTCCCTTACACATCTTTTTGTTATACACGTTTGCTTGTAGCCTCTCACTTGCAGAAAGCAGCTTCTGCTGACGTGGAAGGGTGTTTAACTTGAGTTCTCACTTGTGTGGCAGCTTGCATAAATGCAGGGGTGTAGCTAGGGAAGGGCCTTAGCGGACAAGGGACAAAAAACAAAAGAACAAGGCGCACAACGCACATAGTGTATTAAAGTATACGTTGTGCGCCTTGTTCTTTTGTTTTTTGTCTAGTGTCTGGGGTGTCGAGCCACCCCCAAGAAAGGCTGCAGACCCACGATTAGTGCAAGACCCACATCTAAGGTCCACAATATTGTTTGTTTAATCACGGTGCACTGTTCACTTGATATTTGTTGTTCACTAGTTATTAGCTGCGCACTATCACCTTTTTTTCCACTGTTATCCCTTAGCGGACAAGGCTTGCTGTGAAAAAATGCCCAACCTAAAAATTCCCCTTGTAACTGCCACACACATAGCTCTGTCATTCCCGCCCAGCACCATTGAAACACAGCTGCGCGGGAACCACAGCCGCATTAGGAAGTAGCAGGGGGAGGAGACCCTCACACCTTCCCCAGAAGCATGTCAGAGGCCCCTAACGTCCCCCATCCCCCAGAAAAAGCGTGTTACGGATGGAGGTCCCCTCCCCTGAGGAACTGCAAGCTGTACGTGGAGGAGGTACAGCCCCCACCCCACATCACCCCCTGCCCATTCCTTTCATATCACCCACCTCTCTCCCCCATAGTTGCTCCCATGTCACCCCCCAAAAAAAATGTCACCCTCTGTCCTCCCCATGTGTTATCCTCTCTCCCCCTTCTCTCTACATGTGTACTCTCTCTCACCCCCTCCCATGCGTGTCATCCTCTTTCAAAGAGTGAGGCTGGGGGAGGAGGACACCCGAGTTGAGGCCAATGCAGTTGGGTTGTACTCGGTACCCACATCGCAAAAGAAGCATCTCTATAGTCTGGACTCATGGCTACTGTCTCACACCCACAATCAGTCCTACCAACCATTGTGGCCAAACACTGCCGCTTACTGCACGTATTCCCTCACCTGCTGTCTCTGCAAATCTCAGATTATACCACTTAGATTACAAATTTTCCAAGGCAGGGATTTCCTTTCCTATTGTCTGGTTTTGCTGCGCTTATTTTATTATTATAATTCCCTGTACTGTGTCTCTTTGTGAAGCGCCGAGTACACTATGGGCGCTATAAAGATATACATAGTGCAATCTCAGACTTCACTGCCACTGCCACGGAGTATATGCTGACAGTTCAAGTCACTGCAGTGACGTAGTAATCATGTGATTGTTCAGGAGGAGGGGGCGTGGCCGCGTGGCACAACCTATCCTTCAGCACTCGGGCTCAAAGTATGTGTCCGATAGTACACGCTAAAATATAAACATCCCAATCTATCTTAGGCTCCTATATCCCACTGAAGTAAGAACAGATTGATCAAGAGGGATCAGAAAGATCCTCCCAAAATATGCACTCTATAGTCCAGGCCTGCACAACTCCAGTCCTCGAGGGCCGAACAAACCAAAATTCCATATACACTGTAAATAACTTCATAACTTCAGTTCAGTAATACTCACTGGCACGCGAGACATATTAATACATTCCGTCACACATGACGCTCCCAATGAGACTAAATATTACCATGTAGTACTAAAATTAAGAGAGATATTAATATCTGGCTCTTAGTATCTGTTAGATATCAAGTGTTTAGAATCATTAGTTGGGGCTAAGTCCCACCTATGTAACTCTTAGCACGTTCAGCCAAGGACATCTCATAATATTCTTATATTTAATAAGGTCACTCATTCTGTAGCCCCACTCCTAAATCAGAGGAGTTTGGGCCAGTCTACCACATGGCAGGATACTATGGCTTGTAAGTGTGAGTTATAATGCTCACCCCCCACTTTAGCTTCCTGCAAACAGGTAGAGTGGCTGGGCCTTTGATCAGGGCTGTTTCCTAACCATTTGGTACCTCTCCTGACCATTTGCATTTAGTAGGCAGGCATCTTTGAGGGTAATTTAAACAAAGGGCTAGAATCACTGTTTTAACATTAACCCTTTCCCTCCCGCAGCAACCCTAGTGTATGTGTGGGTGCAAACACTAGGATAACACAATACATTTACACAGGGGAATACACATTTGGATATTGAAGCAAGGCAAACCTCATTACTGGACCTCAGTCCAGTTAACCCCTTGCTTCCCTGATGAGAGTAGAGGGTGGCCAAATGGGGTTGTAACCCCTTGAATCCCAGGCCAAATCCTCTCGACCATCACACCTCCCCTGCTCAAGGGGTGCCTGGTGCCCCAGCTGCCTCCCCCTGGCACTGGGATACAACTGGCGCCCTTGAAGCACTCAATAAGTCCTGAGGGGTTGGCCTGGCAAAATTTGTCCTCCGGCATTGTCCAGTACATTGTCCTGGCCACAGTGGATCGTGAAGTCCAGATCCTGTGGAGCACGGCTCCACCGTGGCCACCGGGCATTCTCCTTTGCCTCCCTCTGCCCCCCACCCAGTGCCTGGTGAACCAAGTCCATGGTGAAGGGGCCCCTTTGCATACCAGGCTGCACACTGCCCAGAGACTGGCATGTCTCTTCACCAACAGGAGACCAGCTATCTAGCACAGACCGTCGCTTTCCTGTCAACCAAGTCTGGGAAAGAGCTATGTCACTATCCTGTAGGGACCCTACCTGCCGTGGCCCTGTGCCCACATGTAGCTGCTCTGCTATACTCCTGACTCTCCTCCCTGGCTGCCTATCTACCTACAGCCCCTCCTTTGGGAACCCTGGGGAATCTGTCAGTGGGGTCACTCCTGGCCTGTCAGAACAAGGGACCTTCTGCCTACCTAGCCCATCCCTAGCTTCTGCCAGCTGCCTGACACCCCACTGACCTCCTATCTCCCCCTGCTCCACGGTGTCTCCCTGCCTAGCCTCCCATAGGCCCAGCACCTCAGCCCCTGCTGATGACTCCTGCTGCTTACCTCCCTGCAGCCCACCTGCACTCCTCTCCCCCCTGGGCAATCCTAACCCAGACACTGGAACTACCTGAGTGCACCTACCTCCCTGACCTTGTCTCTCCCTTACCAGGGATGAGCTCAGGGGCACCTCTCCAGATGCAACCGCCTTAGCTCTTGGCTGGCAGGTATCCTTGGGGTGGCACAAGCTTGCCACTGCCCAGGATACCCCAGCCCATAGCCAGGCTGCAACAGGGGGTTGCTGATCTGAGACACCCCTTGAGGCTCTGCCAGGGTAATGGGAAACTAGCTGCCATACCTGCTGCTTTCCCTCCCCGGCTACCACTAGCCCTTCTTCTCCCACTGAGATCTGATGCTGGCTACCTACCTGCAGCCTCCCCTCACTCCGCTTCTCCCTAGCAAATCCTAGCCTGGATCCTAGGGACACCTGAGTGAGGCCATCTCCCTGACACTGTCTCCCCATTACCGGGGATGAGCTCAGGGTTGCTGGTGCAGATGCACCCACCTTAGCTTCTGGCTGGCAGGTAATCTGGGGGTGGTCTAACTTTGCCACAACCCCTGATACCTCCAGCCCATAGCAAGGCTGCAGCAGTGGGGCTCTTAACCGAGAGTCCCCTTGCTGCTCCGCCAGGGTAATGGGGAAGTCTAGCTGCCCTACAAGCTGCCCTTCCTTCCCCTCCCCTGGTGCCCCTATCTCCTGCCACCCCCAGTCACCTGTATAGTGACACAACAGGGTACAGTCATAGGGAAAAATAAGTCAGGGTCAGTATGCGACTTGGTCTGGCTTACCTCGCTGGTCCCCGCAGAGATCGCCGCCTTCGTTGGTCCCGATTGCAGGGGGACTGGAGTGGCCGCCGCCGGCACCATCTGGGCTGGGCAGCAACGGGCCGCTGCCGCGACAGTGCCCGGGTTGGGTACAGGTACAACGGTGCAGGACAAGGGTCCCAGGTCTTTGTGGAGGAACACAGCTCCATGCAAACTTGGTAAAATAAAACCCTCCCGCAAACCCTGTCCCTCCCCCAAATAAAATTGCCGCCAGCAGGATGCCGGAGTGGCGGCTTCTTCTCCGCCGCCGCTGGTTCTCCGCTGGGATCAGGTGGATGGCCGCTGCTCTCCGCCGCTGTTGCCGATGCAGCCCGTCCAGGTCTCCAGGAGACGTCCCGAGGAGGGTTGTCGTTTGGCTGGGCGGGAGCCATCAGAGGATGCCGCTTACTGGGTCATCTTTTCCGCAGCTCGTGAGTGCTGGCCCTGAGGGGCTTCTTCACCTGACCGCGCACGGTCTGGGCACCTGGCATTATTGTGGCCCATTTGTTGGCAGTGCCGCAGCGGACCCTGCAAGGGGCAACGGAGTTGCTGGAGCGCTGGGCTCATTCCAGAGCTTCTCTGCCGCCGGTGGACTAACCCCAGCAAGGGGCAACGGAGTCCAGAGCGGAGTTGCTTGAGCGCCGGGCTCTGGGAGGGGATAAGCGGGTCGGTGTGGTACCGACGCCAGGAACTGGGTCCGCTTCGCCGGGAACCACGTCTTGCCCAACGCACACACCAGTGCTAGCTCTTTCAGGGAAAATGGACGGGCCACCGCAACGGCCGTTACCTCTCCTGGTGCAAGACTTCCGTGGTCTCCGAGACCACCCGCTCCCTCCACAAGTCTCTGCCGTCCCAGAGCTGGGTCCATTCCCTGCTCTCCGGGCGGTTTGATGGTTACAGCGGCTGCAGCTGTGGATCTTTGCTCAGCCTGCCGGGTTTCATGCTCACCGATCGCTGTCTCTCTCTCAGCCTTGCTGGCTGCTGGTCCCCGCGCCGACTTGATGCACTCCTCCGGTCTCAGTGCCCGGCTCAAGTCAGACGGATGGCCGGCACTTTGGTTCTGGAGGCAATGCTTCTCACAAGTAGGGGAACAGTGAGGAGGTGCCATATCTTGTGTTATATGTTGTACACTGTGTGTTCAATATCTTTAGTCCCAGGAACTCGCAATTACCATCGAATTCCCACTATATTACAGTATCCCGCAGAACACTAGTAATACAGGTCCAGTTCAATCCCGCCGCTTGCCACGTTTTATTAATAAGCCTGTCTTCCTATTGGCCCACAGGGAGTGTGGGCTTTGAAACTCCATCACTACGTGAACCCTGCTAGCCGAGCAGATCGGTTACAGACCCTTTATGGATGTAAGAATCTCAGGAAGCAGGGGGTCCCTGTAGCTGAAATTAATTGGGTTTCGTTCCAGAGACCCGCTTGGATTGCCTCTTTAAAGGTGCAATTTAACATAGCCATTGAGAAAATAACATTTTGTTAACAATTGTACACTCTAAGTTGCTTCCACAAACAATACTTACCATGCCAATAGCAAAGATTTGTTTGTTTTCATATTTTTGTAACTTAGCTACACAGTTAATTTCTTACGGGCCTTTGAATGGAAAAAGTGTGAATTTAATGTTTTATTTATACTTATGCCATCCAGTCCCTACCATAAAAATGAGGTAGGGGGACAGATGGGGGTTTAAATGTGCAAGCACTTTATGAACATACAATGCCAATCACACAAACGGTAGTCAGTAGCCAGTCCAAGTCTCCGCTCATCATGTTTACAAATTAACTTAATCATATAAAAAGACTAATAGGTATGAAATGTGGGTAAAAAATGCAATAATTGGCCAGATTTAACATGTTAGTGATATTTGTTCACTTTGGTCCTAAGAGGCCCCTTTGAGATGACGAGATATGGCAGCTCCTTGGTCCCTTTCCTCCTTGGATGTTGTCACAGCGATACCATTGAGTGCTGCATAATCTGACTCCTGGTTTTGGTGACCCAAGTGTATCATTTTGCATTGATTTGTAGTTTGTACGTTAGTTCATTCCTCTAGCTCTTTCGTTGGTGCTTCATCGTCCCATTCACAAACATCTTTTCTCCTCCAAACCTACTGCACTGTCCCTAATAAAGACATGAAAGAGGACCTTCTACAGAGTATTGCGGAATTCCCTTGGCTACTCTCCCTTTGTTAGAGTGCACTGCATCTCTCAGAGTCCACCTAATACATCGTTTCTTATCCATTTAACCCTCACTCTTTTTCTCCTGTAACCTACAAAATGTTAGGCAACTATGTTGATTCTTCAGCAACATTGCTAGGATGTGACTCTTTTTCTGTTACTATCTCTTAAATAACTTTCTGCATCTCGGCTTCCTAAATAAATTCTCTGACGTTCCATTACTTTCTGCATTTAATCCTCTTTCTGCATTTCTCCTCTTCTTCATTACGGTATGTCTCTTCTGCAATCTCCTGCTATAAGCTTTCTCGTCCTTTCTTCTCTGCTCAATTATATCTTTTTTTCTTTTCTGATCTTTCATTTAAATGGGTCTTACGGGGGGGGGGGCTTACTAAATAAAGTGTGATAGTGACAATTTAGCTCTACCTCATGCATTGTATGCTAGGAGATAATGGGGAAATGCAAGGTTGTGAATGTGACGTGCTCAAAAGTGATATTTGTATGCACCACCTCATGGAAACTCTCATTCGAGTCAATGATAATTACGTGCAGTAGTGCCAAATCAGCACTATAGCCCTTTATTGAATAAGCCCCAAAGTGTGAAAAAAGAAGCCAGTCATATTTAATTGGGATTATCAAGGGCCCGATAGTACTTAAAAGACAGACTGCATTTGAATGCCTCTTGTTACCAGCTTGGATTAAAATCTTTCCCCTCTACTTTCACCCAGTATTATGACAGCCAGTAGCTATAACAAAGACTGGTTTGTCTAAGCAACGCGTGGCATCAGGGCCAGCTTGATGGTGCTCCCATCGTACCAGCCCCGCACTTGCAGAGGCCCTTTCCCATCTGTAGAGTGGTGGCGGCAATGGAGGGAGCCCACCCAGGCAAAGATCACAGAAGTTGGGTCAGACTTCCGGTGGGATCCCAATTCCATGTCAGGACCTCCCAGGGGTGCTCCCTCCAATTCCGCCTCCACCACCGCAGCTGCCCGACAGGTAGGGCTCTGGGGAGCGTAAAAGTCCCCACACTCACAATTTGTACCGGACCCCACGATTTTCTAAGCCAGACCAGTAATCAGAAGGTGACAGGGTTAGCAGCATGTTAAATGCTCAAATGCTACATTGTCTTACACATTCCATTTCTACCATGCACGCATGTTCCGTAAAAACGAACACAACAACGTCATTCATTATACAGCTTTTCCGTGAACGTTTCTCCATGTTAATATTGCAAATTGAAAGCACAATGTGAAAAGCAGATGCCTACATATCACCTTGTTCAAGCGAGATGTCAGTAGCTCTTTAAATGCTTCCACTGACATCATATGCTTCATACCCCCTCTCTTGCTGCAGCTGCTGCTGTATATCCCAAACAAGAACAGCTTGTGTGTGTTAGACTTTCACAGAGCAGGAAAACAGACTGACTGATTGAGTGACGTTAGTATGTTTCCCTTACTTTTATTCTGTGTTTTATTAAGTATTTATCTTTGGAAACAAGGTTCATATAGCCTTATACATATCTCAAACATGCCTAAAACTTGCAGGTACTTTTACAAATATATGTATTTGGGGGATTAGGCATGTATTATACTAAGCGGCGGCGCGCACGACTTTGCTCGAGCATGTGGCGCGCGCGTTCTGTGCCTATTGGCCAAAAGATGACGCGCGCGGCTAGGAGGCTTGGCCATGACGTCACACGGGCAGGCCTCCCTGTGATTGGCTCACAGTGTCATGTGGCACGGCAGCCGCTCGAAAATACACATTTCTTTGCATTTCCACCAAGCTGCCACGCCAACGCTGTCTGCCGTGCACGCACGCGCGTCGGCAGGGGATACACTGTCATAGGAAGACAGGTATTTTTCATTGCCGTACGCTTAGTACAATACATGCCTTAGGACGTGCGTATAGTGCCAGCGACGGTGACGGGTGACGTCACCCGCCGCTGTCGCCGCTAGCGAAAGTTGTATTTCGCTTTGCGGCAGCTTCGCAGGCGACCAGGCCATTGATTGGTTCAGGGGCTGTCGCATGAGGCGACAGCCCCTGAAAAATCAAATATTCCTGGCTGCAAAAAATCGTGTCGCTTTGTCACCGTCGCCCTTACTATAAGCACACGCGGCGGCAATAATGCATTTGTTTTCGGGCGCCGTCACGGCCTTATGCTTTAAACTGAGATAGTGCAGGTCTGGGGTTCTATACCATTGAAACTCCCATTGAAGACAATGCCAGTTAATTCTGTGCAATAGTGCCCTGATCAGCACTATCAGAGTTAGTAACTACACGTTAGATTATTAGTCATTCAAATAACTTAGAATGTAAGCTCTTTGGGGCAGGAACACGTTTTCCTAATGTTACTTTTATGTCTGAAGTGCTTATTCCCATTATGTGTTATGTTATTATGTTATGTGTATTACTGCTGTGAAGCGCTATGTACATGGATGGAGCTGTATAAATAAAGATTATACATACATATAAGTTAACTAGGCCCCAACGCACAAATTGAGGATTTACTTGGAACCTGAAACCATGGGACCGAATTCCAGTTTTTCAAGTCTCCATTATCCATAGAGATATGGAGCTATTATTACCAACAATGCACCGGGATAAGAGTTGGAGCGGGAGTACTGAACCAAAGTCTCATGGCAATGAGTCAGGGTGCCAATACTGAGCTTCTTCTATCTCTTCTTAAAATATGTACTGTAATAAGCAGGAAAAAACAACAACATGTAGGTGACTACAGTACAGAGAAGGAAAGCATCTTAAATGAAGCAATGTTAAACATGGCCAACGGAAATAGTAGATTATAGAGTCTATGTATTTGCATGTATGTACGCAATTTGGACATATGTTTTTATTGACAAGATATCAAGGTTTTCTACCCCTATTTTAACCCCGTTCTTGTCTGCTTTGAAAATGGTTTGTGTTAGTGGGAGTTGAGTGACACGAGTTGAGTGACGCTTAACACGAGTTGAGTGACGCTTAATATAATTAAATATATCAAATTTTATATCTCAGTATCATATTTTTTCTGTGACCTCAAAAATCTGATCCAGGTAGCGTTAAGCTCCCTGACTAACCTGCCGATACCGGCAAACATTGTGGGGTGCTTTTATTACAGAATGCAGCAATTCGTTGAATACAAAGTAAATAGCATATTTAGTATACTGTATGTCTTTTTTTTCTATGAGTACATCTAGATTTCATTTATGTCTAAAGGCAGATTGTTGTATTTATTATATAACTGTAGAAACCACATAATAATAATATAATAATAATAATAATAATTAATAAAAATAATAATATACTTTAGGGTTTATGTATCAAGGCAATTTTGGAACAAAACCATGGCCTTTTTTCCTGTGTAGCAAAGCATTTTGCCCAGCAGCCCAAACTGCCATGGCTTGTGTCAGTAGGAGGAGTTGGGGAGTAGAGATGGGCGAATGTGTCAAATTTTGAGTCACAAATATTTTACTGTTTTTCTAGCTACTGTACGTTCAATGGCATTTTGACTGTAAAAATTTCAGGTAAAGAACCCTCAACCTACTGTCATTTTCACCCCCCCCCCCCCCCTTCCTGCACATGTCATAACATCCGTCAGCCAACTCAGGGCCACAGACCGCTTCTAGAGTTTCCACTGCCCCCCCAGTGTCGGCGGCCTTCGAGGCCCCCCATCTCTTACATCACCACCTCATGTTTTCACCTCTTTCTCAACCCCACATCTCTCCCCCTCTCCTCTCTCCCTCTCTCACTCCCACCTCTCTTCCTCTGTCATCCCACATCTGTCCCTCACTCCCCCCCACTTCCCTCTCTCCTTCTCTCACCCCAACCTCTCTCCCTCTCTAGCCCCCACCTAGCTTTCTCTCTCTCCCTCTCTCGCCCCCACCCTCTCTCTCTCACCTCTCTCTCTCCTCTCACCCCCACCTCTCTCCTCTCGCCCCACCTATCTCTCTCTCTCCTTCCCTCACCCCTACCTATCTCTCTCTTTACTTCGCCCCCCCTATCTCTCTCTTTACTTCCCTCACCCCACCTCTCTCTCTCTCTTTACTTCCCTCACCCACCTATCTCTCTCTTTACTTCCCTCACCCACACCTATCTCTCTCTTTACTTCTCTCACACCCACCTATCTCTCTCTTTACTTCTCTCACCCCCCCCTATCTCTCTCCCTCTCTCGCCCCACCTATCTTTCTCTCTAGCCCACACCTATCTCTCTCCCTCTCCCTCTCTAGCCCCCACCTATCTCTCTCGCCCCCATCTATCTCTCTCCCTCTCTCGCCCCCACATGTCTCTTTCTCTCTCACCCCCACCTCTCTCTCTCTACCTCTCTATCTTTCTCCCTCACCTTTCTCTCTCCCCCACCTCTCTCTCTCATAATAATTGAGCCACCTGTGCTGAAGCAGGGATAACCTTTAAACCTGGCCTGTTGGTGGCCCTTGAGTACTATAGTTGGCCACCCCTGCTCTACACCGATACACAGATCCCTTTATGTGTTAAAATGGTGGCACTGATCCACATTTTAGCGTTCAACTAGCAAAGGGCCCATTTTTGGTGCAAATTTGCAAACCACGTGGAATTGTTCCTGACAACAATTTAGCAAAGCATACTGCCATTTTATTTTTACATGTCACACATTTTTGTGAACTTTCTCAACAGTTTCGCAGCCATGCGAAATTAAGGAAACAAAAATGGACAAAAATCAATTTGAAAACATTATCACATCTCCAATGAAGACACTAGTAAGTGTTCAACAATTGTCTTTCGTACCGTCCTCCCAAGCAACCTTTGCTCCAAACATCCAAATAATTGGCAGGCGTAGCCGTGCAATAAGGTTTATTAAAACCGCAGGAGTGATGGTGGAATTGTAAAGGCTGCCATCTTAGGTGTGACCCAAAGTCATGCACAACGTTCTTTCAGACAAAATGTGTACATTGGAAATGATGAGATTGATGCAAGAAAAGTTGGGTTTGACCTTCAGTAACAGCAAAGGCCCCCTTAAGAAGCATTTGTTGAAGCAAGGTCACTATTTTGGGCAGCTCCGAGTGACCTACATGCCAATACCCAGTGCTTTCTGGGAATTAACGGAGGTCATCCCCATCAGAAGTGTCAAAATCCTCTCCGTGCACGGTAAGCCTGCTAGTTTACCACCTTCATTACCATGTCATTGACATACTGAACTTTATTAACGCCGGCTTTCTGAGGTTGCTAAATTAATAGCAAGATCTTGGTGAATAATGCTCATTTAACCCGTTAACTGCCAGAGCAGTAGGTCACGCACTGAAACTGTAATGGTTAAACCCTAATGTTGCTTCTACTATGAGTGCATAAGTGGATATGTGGAGATAGCAGCCTGCCTCTCTCCCTCCCTGTGCTGCTATATTTATCATGCCTTCTGGCCATACATGGTTTGGACTAGGGCTCTGACATTCCACTGACACCAGGCATTATTTTTGCATTGGACCCTCGAGTCCAGTCCATAGTACTGGTCTCCACTAACTCTTTGCTGGATTCATCTTTGCTGGATTATTTTCTTCGCTGTTCCTAGATCTGCCCCAGTACCCGACTCTATATCCCTGCACCAAGGTAAGCGCGACATCTAAATGGGCCACGCTGCACAGTATCATGCTTTCCATGGGTCGTGTGGATCTGTAGTTAACATGCTGTGTGACTGCAGTGCTGGGTGCAGTTAGTTGCCTGTGCTTTACATGTAGCAGATTACAGCTTCTTCATGGCAATTTGAGCAGAGCTGCACCAGGCACAGATACCTTCACCAGATATTCAAAACCTCTAACATGAAGATACCCACATTTTCATATTAATGCAGGGCTCATTTAAACCCCCTTTTATAGATTTAACATTGAAATAAGGAAAAAGTCTTAAATTAATTTTTTAGAATTCCACTACCCAAACAAGAATCCCCAAATACCCCAAAACAATCAATACTCCCACTAATAAATCTGTCACATTCCCCCCCAAATGGCAGGGTTGTTTTGACAACCCCCCCTCCCCCCCCCATACAAAAAAAAGCCCAACTCTGTTTTGTACAATTTGGACTAAAACCATGACATTGAGGTTCATTATTTTGTTCATTCACCCAATTACTGAAATTATTTTGCCGGAGTTTAAATCAGTCAGTCAGCCTGGGATTGGTCAGCATAATCACTTCACTCCTGTTATTTTTGGAGGCAGCTTGGCAAACCCGAGAGGCAGAATTGTGTCAAATTTCAATGCCAGAGGTGGCAGCAGTAACATGTGAGTTACATTGTAAAGTACTTAACACAAAGGAAGATTATTTATTCATACGCGTTTTCCTTATACTTGTTTAGATGGTAATAATCACAATGCATGTGTTTGTTTTATTATAATAAAAAGAAGCGGGTTTCTCTTCTACTGGCCGAACATGCACTTGTTATCATCTTCACACATTAACCATTTCATTGCAGAGGATAAGCATTGGATATTGTGTACTAACATTTCCGGTGGGAGAATGTTATAATCTTTATCATTTCTGTTTATTGGATATTTTAAAATATTTTTAACATTGGAGTACTATTTATAGCTGAAATTCCCCCCAAATATCACCTTTTTAAACTGTTAAAGCATAATTGGGGGTCCTCCCCTGCTCTAGGGATTCCCCAGTTGCTGTTGAAATTAACTGAATCTTTTGCAGTTTCTTGCTAAAAAATACAAACATGGCCGCTAGGGTTACCCCACCACAAGGAAGCTGTGACATCAGCTATGACATGGCAGTGTTCTATTGGTGACCCCAATGGCCATATTTGTATTTGTTTGCACTAAGAGACCTGCACCCATATCATATTTGTTATCCCAGACAAGTATTCTTTCCAGGATATTTAAGAGAAATTGGAGCAGCACAGTTGATCTCCGTGAGAACCCCGAGCAGGGGTGGGCAACTCCAGTCCTCAAGGGCCACCAACAGGTCAGGTTTTCAAGATATTCCTGCTTCAGCACAGGTGGCTCAATCTGATTGAGCCAAAAGGTGGCTCAATCTGATTGAACCACTTGTGCTGCAGCAGGGATATCCTGAAAACCTGACCTGTTGGTGGCCTTGAGGACTGGAGTTGCCCACCCCTGCCTCAGAGCCTCTAAGATAAGAACTCCCCCGCCAAATATAATTAGCATGATGGTGGATTGCTGCAATTAATGTTTTTGTTTAAGTATTTCTAGTGAAAAAAAGGACAGCTGTAATTAACTGCAGGCACATTCAGAAGCCCAAACAATTTTACTTTTCAAATTAACTTTTTCCTAAGAGCAAGTTAAACAAACCCACCAGCTCTTACCCAGTTGTAATAACGAGTGATAAATGTTATTAACAAATACAATGACTTGACCATTATTTACAATGGCTAAATTTTTGAAGGGGCGCTATTCTCGGACACTCCGGCATAGGAAATATCCTACATTGAATGGTATCCCAGCCCCTTGAGATATAAAAGGTCGGGAATAGTATTTGTAAAAGTAAACGGTGTGCTCATTTGCATGTCATTTCCCTGCAGTGGAAGCAGTGTATGCTAAGAGATAATGGGGAAAAGCAAGGTTGTAGGCCTGTCTGAGATGTAAATGTGCTCACAAGTGATATTTGTATTTGCTAAAAATTAATCTCATCAGAGATATTCGTCAAGAACAAATAAACTCAGGAAACGGAAATTACTACACTCTTTGTAAAAAGGATGTACAGTGCAATTCCAGTATTTTGAAACCTTTTACTTTTCAGATAAACATGCATCCAATTACGGCCAATCTAAACTGACATATGCTTTGTACATTCAGTAAAAACCTCAGTTATGCACACAAATTCAAACCGAGTCATATACCTACATTTGAGCTGCAGGATTTATGCAGTATTTAATTCATTACAAATCAACATGTATTCATCACCCCATAACCAATTTATTCATCTACAAAATGCTGGTCTGGTTTTTGGTATTCATAATAAAAATGGTGAATATGAAGTGTATGCATATTCCTAAACATGGGACATAATACATGTGTACACACAAAACTTCAATGTGAATTCAATATGGTAGGATATACAGTACTGTGCAGCCTATTCAGAAGTCTCCACTGTAGTTTAATACAGGGCCGCAGTCATAATTAGAGGCTGCTGATAAATCAGTTCCTTATGTGCTAATTTTATCTCCAAGCCCAAAAGCCAGAACTATAAAAATATGATCCTATTTTTTATTAAGTATGATCTGAAGTCATTAGATTGTTAGGAAGTTAAATAATCTGTTTAACACATGACTATAGACATTACTTTATATAAATTGACACTAGTAGTGACATTGTGATCATGTGTCACCTAGCATGAATACTGTATATAAATTTACATTGCATTACATTTACATTTATTTTGATGCTTTTGCAAGCAGCAACATTTAGGCCCATATTTACCAAGCGGTTCTATGTCATAACACACCTTCTAGCGCCAGAAGACTTAAAGCTGCAGTTCAGTCAATATCCTGCATGTGTATTTTTTTTAATAAATCAGTTCTGTAGTAAGAAAAAATACTTTTAGCATTTTCTGTTTTTAAAAATACAACTTTGAAAGACCAATTTTCTTGTATTCTATTTTAACAGCCATTTGCTAAGGCACTGCCCCTTCATGTCCTGTCACAAGCCCTGGCACACCCCTTTGTCAGCCCTGCCCTCCCTCTAGCACATGTCAGTGCAGGAGTGCTCAGGAATATTCATGAGCTTCCACTGAGAGACAGAAGCAGAAGAAAAACAGATCCCTTCACTAATTATGTCACCAAATTTTGCCTATCAATACATGGAGAACGAATTGACCTGCAGCTATACAGTTCTTTAGGTAATTACAGATTGCAAACATGAAACTATTGAAGTAAAAAAATAAATAAAATAAATAAAAAAAGACTGAACTGCAGCTTTAATAGGACTGTACAATGTCTTCTGGTACCAGAAGGTGTCGTGATATAAGACTGCTTAGTAAATATGGGCCTAAATGTATTCTCTTGCAGAAGTGTCTAGCAGAGATGGTAGGTGTCTTCCGGCATTGAACTGCTTAGTAAATATGTTCCTTATTCTTCAGCACCATTTTACATATGTATTGGGTGCCCTTTATGTTTTGTCTTCAGGGAAATCAGAAAGTTGAGTTTCACCGCATTAGGCTGAGAGATGGTGCCATGTATGATGAATAATGTATCTCACTGTTAGTGGCCCATTGAATAGGAGTCCGACAACAAAGCTGAGTAGGCCTGATGGTGTGAAAAATGCTCAACCAGGGAAATTGGGATGATAGAAAATAATAACGTTTCCAATGAAATATAAGAGGATAGTGAAATCCTTGAGAAAAAGACACTCTGATAAACATTATACCGTATTAATAAGTATGTATGTGGGAATTGCCCCTAATTTGGTGTTTATCTGATGATGACCAAACTAGCTAGAATGACGAAAAATTAAAAAAAACGTGAATACCGAGTATGTAAAATTCTTGATAGACAAAATAGCATTAAGGAAATATATAATACAGAAGATTTAGGGGCTTATTCTATATCCGCCAAAGCGGCAAAACTTATATATATATATATATTTTTTTTTTTTACTTCAATAGGGAATTTCATCCAGAAATGGTCCGATTGGCCTTTTAGGCTGATATAGAGTATATGACTACAATTCAACTCTCTTACTTGATGAGGCCTTTGGGGGCAGTGTGTGGTTTAGAAAATTGTACAGAGATCAGGATAGTATATTTTCCTTAGTGAGCATTTTGGGATTTGGAATGCTGGGAACCTGCCCAAGATTCCCTTCCATTTGTTATGCTGTTGAAGAGGAAGTTGGAAATAGTTTAAGGGCTTCTCTACACAGCTAAGGCTTGGATACCACATACCACCCAGATGTTTCAAGAGCATTCTGGTAGGAATTGTGTGGGTGGTTCATACCACAAGCAGATACGGTAAGATTTTGGTATACAATGGCATTTTCATCCCCAGAAAAAGAAAAAAAGGAATGACTCATATTTATGAGTTCTAGATTTAATCCTTATAAGAGTCTTCTAACCGGTGTTTCACAGATTTTTTTATTATGGTGTTAAGAGAAAGTGGAAATACAGTATATTTAGGTACATTGTGCATTAAATAGGTGATCAACCGCCCTCTTCTCCTTCATATTCTCAACTCCCTTGGTGTCCACAACAAAGCTCAATCCTGGTTCTCATCTTACCTCTCCCATCGCACCTGTCTCCTTTCGCACATTTTCGGTCTCTGTTGCTAACATGTTAAAACTTGTCTCTTCTTCCTCCATAATATTGTCAAGATCCTCTCTTTCCTCGGTCAAGCTACAGCTAAAGACTCTAATGCATGCCCTTATCTTCTCACATCTGGATTATTGTAATATTCTCCTTACAGGCCTCCCAGCCTCACAACTGTCTCCTTTGCAATATATCCTAAATTCTGCTGCTAGAATCATTCTACTTTCTACGAAAACAGTCTCTGCTAATCCCCTCTTTAAATCCCTCTCCTGGCTCCATCAAGTTTCGGATCACCCTCAAAGTTCTCCTTCTTACCTTTGAGGCTCTTCACTTCTCTGCTCCTCCCTACATATCAGCTTTGATCTCCCTGCTCGTCCCTTGCACACTACCTTTAACTCCACCCCTTTCACCTCTACTGCTCTCTCTCGCCTTAAACCTGTTTCCCTCGCTGCTCCGTATCTGTGAACCTCCCTCACACTTGATATACTGTAAACTAAGCAACTTTGCTCCCCATCTTTAAGACAAACCTTAAAAATCGCTTCTTAATTTAAGCTTTTCAGTGTAGACTCATGGCTACTGTCCCACTCCTTACTATTTAATTAAATTGTAAGATCTTCGGGGCAGGGACTCCTTTTCCTAATGTATTAATTTTATGTGTAACAGTGTTTCCCCCCCTCCTCCCCCAATCGCAGATAGGGGCCATTACTGGGAGTATGTGGTGCAAAGCTGCTGGCACCAGGAGGGCTGAGTCGTCCGCAATGACTTGGGGACACAGGAACAGGCTTCTAGGGTTCATACCGCACGTAATACTTAGCAGTGCGGCTCCTCCATCTGCCGTAGGCTCAAGGGAAATGGAGATGATCTCCCACAGTAGCACTGATTACCTCTCCCCCCAGTTAGATCACACACCAGTCCGTAGGTATATTGCAAAACAGGAACGGTTTATTACTACAGTCCGCAGTAACACAACAGGTACTCAGCAGTCTTCTGCCGGATACAGTCTCTTTAGATCAGCTCTCACTGGAGATGGTTCCTGGACCGTCACTACAGGCAAAATGTACCCTCAGCCATCCTAGCTCTTCCCCACCTCCCTAGGGGAGACACTCACTCCTCCCCAGAGGGAAGAGCACATGGGAAGGCCCCAATCTCAGGCTCCCAACTGTGCAACCTGCCTTCCTCAGAGGGGAGGACAAAGACTCGAACTTTAGGGCGGTCCTGCCCTTAAGTACAGCCAGAAGGTGGGCAACCCATTGTCCCAGCTACAAGAGGATGTACCACCCCTTGCTGTCACTCACGTGCAGTACCAAAGGTGAAGGGGAAAACCCATGATAACTATTGGCAAGCCTGTGAATACCAGGGTTTACTGCCAGTCCATTGGGTAGAATAGTAACCAGGGGGTACCCTGTTACATATGTCTGAAGCGCTTATTCCCATTATGTGTTATTTGTATTTGTTATGTAGCGGGGTACCCCCTGGCTACTATTCTACCCTATGGGCTGGCAATAAACCCTGTATTTACAGGTTTGCCCGTAATTATCATGGGGTTTTCCCCTTTCACCTTTGGTACTGCACTTGAGTGACAGCAGGAGGTGGTACATCCTGTTGTAGCAGGGACAAAGGGGTGCCCGCCTTCTGGCTGTACTTAAGGGCAGGACCACAGTAAAGTTAGTGTTGTTGTCTTTCCCTCTGAGGAAGGCAGGTCACACAGCTTAGCGCCTGAGATTGGGGCCTTCCCATGTGCTCTTCCCACCGGGGAGGAGTGAGTGTGGACCAATACCTCTGCCTCCGCTAGGGAGGTGGGGAAGAGTTAGGATGGCTGCGGGTGCCCTTGACCTGTAGTGGCGGTCAAGGGACCATCTTCAGTGACAGCTGATCTGAGAGACTGTATCCGGCAGAAGACTGCTGAGTACCTGTTGTGTTACTGCAGACTGTAGTAATAAACCGTTCCTGTTTTGCAATATACCTCCGGCCTGTTGTGTGATCTAACTGAGGGGAGAGGTAATCAGTTCTACCGTGGGAGATCATCTCCATTTCACTGGAGCCTACGGCAGATGGAGGCGCTGCACTGCTAAGTATTATGTGGGGTATGCACCCTAGAAGCCTGTTCCTGTGTCCCAAAGTCATTGTGGATGACTCAGCCCTCTTGTTACCAGGAGGTATGCACCACACACCCTGTAATGGCCCCTATCCATGATTGAGGTGCGAGGGCGAAAACACAGTTACAGTTATTTATATGATTGTCACGTGTATTACTGCTGGGAAGCGCTATGTAAGTCAATGGCGCTATATAAATAAAGATATGCATACATACATACACATACATACATACATACATACACACACACACAAATACATACATAAATACAAACACACATACATACATACTACATACTACTACATACATACACATACACATGATACATACACATACATACATACATACATACATACTACATACACACATACATAGTAACGGTTTTTCTGACCTGGCCTGACCACCCACTCATATTGGCCCCTGTGGTCTAACCAGTCCCCATTACATGGTAGTGTCTGGTGGTGCACCTGTTGGCAACAGGACTCCTGAGTCTCCCGCATGATGGTGTGTGGGGATTGCCAACCCAGACAGGCAGCTGAGGTAGTGGCTGAGTCCTACCTAGATCCAGTGCAGCGCCTCCACCTCATCAGGATCCCGGCGTCCGCTTGGGATGAGTCTGAGAGGAACTCCTCTGTGGTGCTTCTCTCTGTGCAATGACTCCACACTTACACACAGAGGGTCTTTGATCAGATGCATCTTTATTAGTACGGTGGCCAGCTGCATTCCACAATGGGTATATTCAGCCTCCCATTTCACCGCACTTCCCTTTGAAAGGATCTCTTCCCTTAATTGGTGGTTCCCTATCTCCCCTTTAGGGAGATAGTCCCTGTGCCAGGTCCCTGGTCACAGTCTATAAGCGGTCTCCTCCCAAGCCTGCACTCAGACTTGCTCCTTGCCTCATAGCTCTTACATACACTCCAACAGCTTTTCTCTGTCTGCCTTGTGCTGCCAGACTCACAGCTCTGCATCAGACTACTGCAACAATGTTGCAGACCTCCATGTGCCCTTACTAACAGAGGCAGCACAACAACAGGTACTGAACTAACTTTAGACAGTTGCTGTGTCTTATATCACCTAGGAACAGCACATCTCTGATGTCACTAACCGTGGAACACACAGCAGTTGTCACTCCTATGGGACATATGACACCTCACCAGGTGTGAGGGCAAACCTCCAGATAACTGCTGGCATGCCCATACCTTACCAGGCCTTACTGTCAGCAGGAGAGATGACTGCAGCCATTTTACAGCATGGTTACAACATACTCATACATACATACATACATACATACAACATACATACTTGACTGCAGGAAGAGTGAAAAGCTTGTATAAAAATATATTTTGTCAGTACAAATAATGGAAATCTATCTCTCCAACTGATCGCTACTTGTTGTTGTAAAGATGAAAGTGGACTACAAACTGCAAGCTAATGAAAAACCAACACAGATTAAGTAAATATATATATATATTTTACATACTTTTACCTAGTGGAAACAAGGAACGGAGTGGCAGGATGTCTTTGCCCTTCTACCAAAAGCGCCACCAGCATTATGATCGTGCCTACCCCAGCACGGAGCTCCAATCTACATAGCCAGTACCAGCAGGAGGAGAGGCACAGCTCTGCTTCCCACAGCAGCCGTCTTGGGTAATTACTTGTACATTTTGTTGCAGCTAGTTGTGTCAGTTTAGCATTTAGTGTTATGCTATTTTTCTCTGTTTATATTGTTGTTTTGTAATGTTTTGTATCCTCTGTATATCCAATGTAGAGAGAAGCATTGTTAACGATGCATCAACTTCCATCCACTTAAATACAAGTTCATTTACATCTTTAAGTGTACATGACCCCACTTCTCACCATATTGATTAGAGGCCATAGAATGCACGGTCTCTTTGTATCAGTCTCTCAAGCTATGTTGCTCTTCTTTTACCTTGTGAATGGTTGCATACGTTGGAGAGGCTTTACAGAGAAAATAGAGGAATGTAAGCAGACTTAATGATTAGGTGATATTACAATTTTATATATGGCGTATATATATTTTTTTTACTTACTATGGAAAAACATCTCAGGTGTTGTAACTTTCCAAACAGATCTCTATTAATTACAAGTATTGATTAACAAGCTGTTGCTGCCACAGTGGAAAAAGAGAGTTTAGTGTGTGTTCTAGACTCTACCCATTTCCCACAGATTAACACATAGCCCCCAAGTTCTATGTACTTATTTGTGCTAGGCCGAATCATATCACTGTGAAGTATAATTGGGTATGTGCACATTTTTGTCAATGGGTAAGTGATTAATTCGAAATAACCCAATTAAAGAAAACCATTCAAAGTGGTTGATTCGAAGCCTGAAAGCAGTGAAGATAACGTGAATATTATTTTAGAATTGCAAATAAAATATCACGTGACCCATTCACATCTGTAACCTGCTTTACACCATTCCTATTAGCATAGAGTGCTCCACTGCACAGGAATTCTGGGTAATGACATGCAAAATGAGCACACGTGTAACCTTTTGCTTCTGATCCATTTTAACATGGACCCCATGTAACTTTTTTACCCACCGTAACCTATGTAATGTTGTATTTTAGAACTAAAGTGATTAAAAAAAGATAATGGGATATATACAAACCCAAAGGTAAGTATCCCTTCTAGTTAGCAGATTTATAAAGTTAAATAAGTACTCTTACCTCTTTGTTACAAAGAGTAGAAAACATTACACTAAAGGTGGATTTTAGTTTTCTTTCCCTGCTGACATTATATTCAAAAATTATTTGGCACTGTCCCTAGAATGGTCAGTTTATTTGGGGAGTCGCCTGCACACTGTACTTTGCAGTATTTTTTTATATTAGTACGATATTACATGCAAGATGTTTACTATGGATGGATATTGATAATAATTATTATCGATGTCAGTCTGAACACATAATGTACATTTGAGCATTGTTATGGAAAAGTCCAGTTAATGTTTGTATTTTTTGTTTTTATAATATTTTTTGATACATAAGAAATCTTATATTTTATTGTAGGTTTTTTTTAGAGTTATAAATCAAAACGATGTTGTGTCTTAATTATAGCAATGTGTAAATCTTGGCTTTCTAATACTGGATTAATGGTCAGTTATCGTTATCATAGTTTTACAATAAAGAAAGTGGCTCTTTCATAAGTCAATAAAAAAAGTGTTAAGACTTAGTACTGTAGGTAGAACAATGTCAGACCAAACTAGTTTTTAAAAAGAGCAACATTGACTTAAATGAACTGGGTTAAATATAGCCCCTATTTTGTAGTTCTGATTGAATTTACGTAAATAAATAGCGCTATTATTTCCAAAAGCCTTGAAGTAGAACTAAATGATTATAACAACTGTAAGGCTGCGGTCCCAGTCATGACTGTGACACGCGCGGCTGGCCGGGGGAAGGTGGTGCGGTGCACGCGCTAACCGCGATCTGCGGTCACTAGGAGAAGGGGAGCTTGCAATGGGAGGGGGCATGGTCGGGATTTGCGGGGGCGTGGCCATCACGCCACCGGCTGGTTCAATCTCATTGGGTGAACCGCCGGTGGGGGCGTGGCCACGCCTCCTCGCAAGGTTTAAACCAATTCATTGAGTTGTAAAAAACCTTGCAGTACGGCGCAGCTGCACCTTCAGCGTGAAGGTGACAACTGGGCCCAGCCCCATTGAGGGGCGGTGCTTCCCGCACAGCGCACCCCGCGCCGGTGCTGTGAGCATTACTGGAACCGCAGCCTAATACTGCATGTCGAGCTGCAGGCAGGGCTGTTGCAAAGGTATTTGGCACGCTAAGCGACCTTCAGCTCTTGCATCCCATCCCCCACAACCACAACTTTTGGATTTATTTTTACTATCTAACTAAAAAATGTAAATGTTATACCTAATAGTAAAAGATGCATGATTTCAGCGCTCGTGCTCAGATGTTTTGATAGGATTAATCCCTGTGCTGCACGTGCATGGAGCGTCTCCCCAAGAGCTCCCACTTCAGATGATCCCCCCTCGAAGGGGGGAGGACACCCTGAGAAACGAGAAGAAAAAAATGCACAAAAGCGCACAAGGGAGGGATTAGTATTAATTTATTAAAACAAACACATAAACAGCTGAGGGGATCCAACCCCTCCTCACTCAATGGATTAGCTGCCCAGAAATATAAACCATATATATGGTCTCTAAACATATAAAAATCTAACACTAAACCATACAATACATAAAAAAACAACATAAAAAAACACACAATCAATGTAAAATAAACAGAGAGAGTATTAACAGCCCCAAGGGAGTTAAGGTTAAAACCGCCATAGAGAGCTATAATACTGCTGACAGGGGGAAACGAACCTCACACTGAGGCAGAGAAGGGGGACCTCTGATGACGTATGAGATCCGGATCACGCATCAAGAAAGATGGAAACAGCGCCATCTGGAGCCTCAGGCACGCTCCGTTTCAGCTCTCAGCAAAACACGCGCAGGGCAATGACCTGTCGTGACCTCTACGTTTCGCACCACGTGCTTCGTCAGAGGTCACGTACAGCGTCATCTGCGCGTATTTGTAGGAAAGGAATTAGTTAGTGACGGCCCCCTTCCGACGCCAAACCCAATCCCTTAGAATGCCAGTAGTATGTTTAGTGATGCTACCTCTTTCCCTTGCAATGTCATGTGTTAAAAGACGTCACGTGTTGCAGGTTTAACAGCACATATACGAATCCGAACCTGCAATGCTTACATAACATGAACATAACCATAACTTGAGATCATCAACTTATATATATCCACTGAATTAGACCCAAAACAAATATATATTTTACATATTATTGCACATGATGAGACTATATTCATCTTTAAAATACCCAATAAATTAAATAGATGCATATAGTGCTTTAATTAACAACATATAATGTTAATACATATACCATAAAAATGAGAGACAATATAATAAAACAATTAATGAAAATGAAGATGAAATTAAACATACATTAAGCCAAATATTTTATCTCAAAAATGGATGACTCATAAGTTCATTAAACCAATCGGATGTCTAGTTTGCATTTCATAGATCCAATACTGTTCACGTTTTAATAATTATATCTCTATTGCCTTGTCTGCTGTTCATTTGGATATGTTTCAAGCCCTTTATGTGATGCAACTGGGGTCATTGTTGTGATCTCTTTAAAGTGTTTTAAAGTGTAACCGGCAACCTTTCGCTGGATTTTCGGTATGTTTTTTACGTTTCTCAAATGTTCTAACATACGCATTTTTAGTGGCCGTTTTGTCTTACCGATGTACTGTAAATTACAGAGTCACTTTAAGACGTAAACCACATGCGTAGTCTGACGTTAATGAAACTATTGTTATTGTAACTCCGCTTAGTGGACACAGAACGTGACTGTATTTCCTTTACGATATGTTACTGCCTTGCACTTCCCACATTTATATGTGCCTTTAATACCCAGCGATCTTTAATGTCACCAGATGCTGGCTTTTCTGGTGATTTGGCTTGGGCCAACATGTTTTTTATATTTGGCGCACGTTAATTAAACACTATCCCAGGTTGTGAATTAACTGAGGGCCCAATACAGGGTCCATTTTCAGTATTCCCCAGTGTTTTTTTAAGATTTTCCTGACCCCATTATCATGCACTGAACTGAGTTTTAAAAGCAGGGATTTTGTATTTTTACTTTTTGTCCCTCTTATTTTATTATTTCATCAGTGATTTCCTTTCTTTTTTGTCCAGTTTTTTTATTGAGGAATCTATCAGTTCCTCATTATACTTCTTATCGAGAAATCTGTTTGAGGAACTTAGATTGTATCGACGATTCCTCAACCGTGGAATCATTTCTCTTAGTCTTAGAAACTGGTTAAAGGGAATGTTCTGAACCCATCTTTTTTCATGACGCTAAGAGGGTCAAGATAGAATTGACGTTAGTAGCTTGAAGTGTGTTTTGGTTCTGAACTGTATTGATGTCATATATATTTCCAAATCGAGGAAATTAATGCTAACTGGACTGTTAACACCACTAAATTTTAGATTAATTGATTTGCATTTAGTTGATCAACAAATCCAAGATGGATTCCTCAGTTCCCTCCCACACAATGATGATGTCATCGATATCTCCTCCACAGCCTCACTGTGAGGAGAACATCGAAATACCTCAAGCGACTCCCCAGTCCCATATATAGGTAGCGCGACGATGGGGCAAACGTAGTCCCCACGCCGTCCCAATTTGTAAAAAATAACGGGATCAAACATAAATAATTGTGACCCAATGAATTCAATTGTGTGAGAATAAAATCAATTTGGGTTATAGGTAATAATTGTGGGTTCATCAGAAAATATCTGTTGCCTCTATACCTTTTTTGTGGGGGGGATGCTCGGTGTATAATGCTTGCACATCTAAAGTGCTAATCTACAACTATCATTCCAAACAAAATTATCCAAAACCTGTAAAACCCATAGTGGTGTCTTTAAGGTGAATGGAAGTGATGTGACTAGTGATTGTAGGTAAAAATCAATATATGTGGACAAATTAGATGTAATAGAATCGATTCCTGAAATAATAGGGCGTCCAGGTGGGGAAGTGAGGGTTTGTGAATCTTGGGTATGTAGTAAAAAGATAGGGACTGTGGGTGTCTCAATGAGTTTATTTCTATTCTGACTTAGACAAAATCAATTGCAAAGAGCCTCAGTCAAATTTTTTTTAATGAGTCCCATTATTCTCGAGTTGGATCTCTCTCAAAGAAACTAGGTGGTTTTATCTTCCAAAATGCGATAAGCCTCTTTTAAAAGAGTCTCTTTATCCGAGGACTATTCCACCCCCTTTGTCAGCTGACCTCAAGACAATATCTGGGTTGGCTTCAAGGTGTTTATACTTTACGTTCCTCCCAGGTAAGGTGGGAATGATGTTTGGAGATCTTTTTTTACACATTTCCTTTAAAGTCCCTCTCCACCATTTTACCAAATAGGTCAATATTATGTCCTCTAGAGGCATATGGGTAGAAGACTGAATTGGGCTTAAATCCTGTATGAAGGTAACTACTGAAATTGACAAAATCTGGGTCACTTTCTCTTAAGAGGACTTCAAGGTCCTCAATTAGTGCTGCATCTTCGATATCATGCTCTATAGGTTTTTTAATTTGAGTGTTAGCTAGTTTGTCACCAGAGCTACTAAAATGACGCTGTAATGTCATTTTCCTCAGATATTTTTGAAGGTCAATGTATAGATCAAACTCTTTCGCATCCCTTGTGGGTGCAAAGGTGAGCCCCTTCTTTAGCACCTGAAAGAGATGGTGATCTATAGTGAGCGAAGATAGATTAAATATCCCGCTAGCGATTAATGTTAATGACTCAGGGATCCCCTCTTTGTGGGCGGGCTTTCTCCCTCCTCTCTTACCTCGTCTGAGTATCCCCTTTTGCGATTCACTTTTGTCAGGGGATTTGAGGGAGGGTTGTCTAGATCCCAGCTCGGTCTTTTGAGCTTGTTTTTTGTTGTTTTCTGAAAAAAAACGTCATTATTATCATCATTTTAACTGACACTTCCTTTACCTCTTAGTTTTGAGAATGTGTTAGAAACCGGGATATCAAATTCTATATGTTTGTCTTCCTTAGGAGTATGTTGTTCTCTCCTTGGATGTTTATATTTATGTTTGATATCATTTGGCTTCCCATTTTTGCCCACTGTTGACCAATTATCACTATGGCTTCTCTCTCTATATTTGTATTGTTGATAGGGCCCTTCCTTAGAGTGATCTTTCTTGTTCTCATAGTGTGGTCTTTTTGAATTTTTATTCATTTTATTGGCTTTCTCATTTTTCTGAGGATTTTTTAGAGATTTATTGGTTTTTGGAATGGCACCGGACCGATTTTGATCCTTTTTCATTGGTTCTATTTTAGATGGATTTGTGCTAACTGACATTTGTGGAGTCTGATCATGTAAGGTTATCTCCTTATTAGCACTTTTGACTGTTTTGTCTTTCCAATCTTTTTGCCTGTTCTCCAAATAATCAATTTTATCTCTAAGGAATTTTTTATTTTTCCTCAACATGATCCCTTTCTCATGTTTTTTCAGTTTCCCCACCATATCTTCTACCAGTTTTGGCAGCCCCTCTAGTGTTGGCAAACTGATAATGTCCGTCTTGACCTTATCAATTTTGACGGACAATTCTTGTAGTTCCTTTTTCCTCTCTCCCATAAGGAGTTTGACGAGGTTAGTGGAACTGATCTCAAGAATTTCTTCCCAGATGGCTAAAAAAGCTGGATTTTCATTGCCATACGTGGGTTTAATTAACAGTCGCAACCCTCTAGGGATCCTTTTATGCTTAATATATTCTTCAAAGGATACAAGTTCCCAAAATGCCTTAGTTTCTTGCTCCAACAATTTTGTAAGGGCAAGTACTAATGAGGGTAAATCAGTGGAATCATCTTCCAAATTGACATCATCACAAAACATTTGACCTACTAACGCACTTCTATTGTTCCTATTATCCAAACTAGACAAAAATAAGGTGGTGAAATCAAGTGGTACAGCCATCTTATTGTCTAAGTAGTATCAAAATACAATAGAAAAAAACAATTGATAAAAAAGCCCCTCAGTAAAAGGTCTCTCAAATATAAAATAAATGCACTTATACACAATTAATTGATAATTATTATAACGCAAAATACAGTCTTATCTATGCAGCTAAAAATCCAGGGGAGAAAAGGTAAACCAAAGTCCCAAGTCCAACTAAATGAATCTGGAAACAGTTCTTTATCTTGAAAGTAAAATGCAGGATTTTCAGCGCTCGTGCTGCAGATGTTTTGATAGGATTAATCCCTGTGCTGCACGTGCATGGAGCGTCTCCCCAAGAGCTCCCACTTCAGAGGTGATCCCCCCTCGAAGGGGGGGAGGACACCCTGAGAAACAGAGAAGAAAAAAATGCACAAAAGCGCACAAGGGAAGGGATTAGTATTAATTTATTAAAACAAACACATAAACAGCTGAGGGGATCCAACCCCTCCTCAGCTCAATGGATTAGCTGCCCAGAAATATAAACCATATATATGGTCTCTAAACATATAAAAATCTAACACAGTAAACCATACACAACATAAGAAAAAACACACAATCAATGTAAAATAAACAGAGAGAGTATTAACAGCCCAAGGGAGTTAAGGTTAAAACCGCCATAGAGAGCTATAATACTGCTGACAGGGGGAAACGAACACTCACACTGAGGCAGAGAAGGGGGACCTCTGATGACCGTATGAGATCCGGATCACGGCATCAAGGAAGATGGAAACAGCCGCCTCTGGAGCCTCAGGCAAGCTCCGTTTCAGCCTCTCAGCAAACACGCGCAGGATGACCTGTCGTGACCTCTACGCGTTTCGCACCACGTGCTTCGTCAGGAGGTCACGTACAGCGTCATCTGCGCGTATTTGTAGGAAGAAGGGAATTAGTTAGGACGGCCCCCTTCCGACGCCAAACCCAATGCCCTTAGAATGCCAGTAGTATGTTTAAAGTGATGCTACCTCTTTCCCTTGCAATGTCATGTGTTACAGCGGTCACGTGTTGCAGGTTTAACAGACACATATACGAATCCGAACCTGCAATGCTTACATAGACATGAACATAACATAACTTGAGATCATCAACTTATATATATACACTGAATTAGAGCCAAAACAAATATATATTTTACATATTAATTGCACATGATGAGACTATAATTCATCTTTAAAATACCCAATAAATTAAAATAGATGCATATAGTGCTTTAATTAAAACATATAATGTTAATACATATACCATAAAAATGAGAGACGAATATAATATTAAACAATTAATGAAAATGAAGATGAAATTAAACATACATTAAGCCAAATATTTTATCTCAAAAATGGAGTGAGCTCAATAAGTCTCACACAGGACGGTATTAATGGTGAGTAAAGAGTCTCTGGTACATGTATAACAGAAAGTGAACAGCTACTGGGCAGCTTAAGATCCTGTTTGAAGGAGAACCACAGCCAGGCTCTGCAGATATACGGTATGTAGTACAACCTGGTGGGGGCTAGTGCACAGGGAAATCGAGACAAAAAAGAGGCAACCAAAGGGCCACCCCTCTCTTGTGCTCACACTGGAAAGCCTGCTGCCCTTACCGACCCGGTCTCTTCAATGCCTGTGCCTGGCTGGTCTCGTCTCCTCGGGTGTCGCCTGGCGTGTGACGTCATCCCCGAGGGCCGGCAGCTATGCTGCGGATGTGGTTAGAGAGCGCCCTGGGTCTCAGCGATCCTGGATCTCTTCGGCGGGGCGTAGTGAATAATTTCTATGTGCTCATCAGGAGGGGAACATGAAGGTCAGCTCCCCCTCTGCTTCGTAGCTTGCGTGCTCCACACCGGTAGTTGCAGTAACATGAATTGTATTTGGTGGGTGGTCACGCAACAGGAACTCAGCCGGATACATGAATGAATAAAAACAGCTTTATTGCACTATAGTGCTGCGCATCACAAAACGGAGAACACCTCTGACGCGTTTCGTTCCGGTAAGGAACTTAATCAAAAGTACAGAGGCGGTGTTTCCATCTTCCTTATGCCGTGATCGGATCTACATACGGTCATCAGAGGGCCCCTTTCTCTGCCTCAGTGTGAGTGTTTTTCGTTTCCCCCTGTCAGCAGTATTATACTCTCTATGGCGGTTTTTAAACCTTAACTCCCTTGGGCTGTTAATACTCTCTCCTGTTTATTTTAATTGTTGTGTGTTTTTTTCTTATTTTGGTTGGTTTACTGTGTTAGATTTTTATATGTTTAAGACCATATATATGGTTTATATTTCTGGGCAGCTAATCCATTGAGCTGAGGAGGGGTTGGATCCCCTCAGCTGTTTATGTGTTTGTTTTATAAATTAATACTAATCCCTTCCCTTGTTGCGCTTTTGTGCATTTTTTTCTTCTCTGTTTCTCAGGTGTCCTCCCCCCCTTCGAGGGGGGATCACCTCGAATGTGGGACTCTTGGGGAGACGCTCCATGCACGTGCAGCACAGGGTTAATCCTATCAAAACTCTGCACACGAGCGCCTGAAAATCCTGCATTTTACTTTCAAGATAAAGAACTGTTTCCGATTCATTTAGTTGGACTTGGGCCTTTGGTTTACCTTTTCTCCCCTGGATTTTTAGCTGCTAGATAAGTACTGTATTTTGCGTTATAATATTATCAATTAATTGTGTTATAAAGTGCATTTATTTTATTTTGAGAGACCTTTTACTGAGGGCTTTTTTATCAATTTTTTTTTCTATTGTATTTGATACTACTTAGACAATAAGATGGCTGTACCACTTGATTTCACACACCTTTTTTTGTCTAGTTTGGTTAATAGGAACAATAATATGCGTTAGTAGGTCAAATGTTTTGTGATGATGTCAATTTGGAAGATGATTCCACTGATTTACCCTCATTATACTTGCCCTTACAAAATTGTTGGAGCAAGAAAACTAAGGCATTTGGGAACTTGTACCTTTGAAAATATATTAAGCATAAAGGATCCCTAGAGGGTTGCGACTGTTAATTAAACACCACGTATGGCAATGAAAATCCAGCTTTTTTAGCCATCTGGGAAGAAATTCTTGAGATCAGTTCCACTAACCTCGTCAATACCCTCCTTATGGGAGAAGAGGAAAAAGGAACTAACAGAATTGTCGTCAAAATTGATAAGGTCAAGACGGACATTATCAGTTTGCCAACACTAGAGGGGCTGCCAAAACTGGTAGAAGATTGGTGGGGAAACTGAAAAACATGAGAAAGGGATCATGTTGAGAAAAATAAAAAATTCCTTAGAGATAAAATGATTATTTGGAGAACAGGCAAAAAGATTGGAAAGACAAAACGTCAAAAGTGCTAATAAGGAGATAACCTTACATGATCAGACATCCACAAATGTCAGTTAAGTCACAAATCCATCTAAAATAGAACCAATGAAAGGATCAACAATCGGTTTCCGTGCCATTCCAAAAACCAATAAATCTCTAAACAAATCCTCAGAAAAATGACGAAAGCCATAAATGAATAAAAATTCAAAAAAGACCACACTATGAGAACAAGAAAGATCACTCTAAAAGGGCCCTATCAACAATACAAATATAGAGAGAGAAGCCATAGTGATAATTGGTCAAACAGTGGCAAAATGGGAAGCAATTATATCACAACATAAATATAAACCCCAAGGAGAGAACACATACTCCAAGGAAGACAACATATAGAATTTGATATTCCCGTTTTCTAAGCACATTCTCAAAACATAAGAGGAAAGGAAGTGTCAGTTAAAATGATGATAATAATGAGCGTTTTTTTTCAGAAAACAACAAAAAACAAGCTCAAAAGACCGAGCTGGGATCTAGACCCAACCCTCCCTCAAATCCCTGACAAATGAATCGCAAAAGGGGATACTCCAGACGAGGTAAGAGAGGAGGGAGAAAGCCCGCCCACAAAGATGTGGATCCTGATCATTAACATTAAACGCTAGCGGGATATTTAATCTATCTTCGCTCACTATAGATCACCATCTCTTTCAGGTGCTAAAGAAGGGGGCTCACCTTTGCACCCACAAGGGATGCGAAAAGTTTGGATCTATACATACCTTCAAAAATCTCTGAGGAAAATGTACATTACACGCGTCATTTTAGTAGCTCTGGTGACAACAGCTACACTCAAATTAAAAAACCTATAGAAGCATGATATCGAAGATGCAGCACTATTGAGGACCTTGAGTCTCTATAAGAGAAAGTGACCCGATTTTGTCAATTTCAGTAGTTACCCTTCATACCCGGATTTAAGCCCAATTCAGTCTTCTACCCATATGCCTCTAGGGACATAATATTGACCTATTTGGTAAATGGTGGAGAGGGACTTTAAAGAAATGTGTAAAAAAAGATCCTCCAAACATCATCAATTCCAACCTTACCTGGAGGACGTAAAAGTATACAACACCTTGAAAGCCAACCCAGATATTGTCTTGAGGTCATGCTTGACCAAAGGGGGTGGAAAGTCCCTTTGATAAAAGAGGACATTGTTAAAATGAGGCTTTATCAGCATTTTGGAAATAAAACCACCTATGTTTTCTTGTACGAGAGAGATCCAACTCGAGAATGAATTGGGGACTCATTTAAAAAACCATTTGACTGAAGGCTCTTGCAATTGGGGGATTTTGTCTAAGTCGAACTATAATATATCTTCTGAGACACCCCGACAGTCCCTAATCTTTACTACAATCCCCAGATTCACAATCCCTCACTTCTTCCCACCTGGACGCCCTTTATTTCAGGAATCGATTCTATTACCTCAATTTGTGTCCCATATATTGATTTTTACTACATGCACTAGTCCCACATCACTTCCATCTCACCTTATAAACACCATATGGTTTTTACAGGTTTTGGATAATTTGTTTGGAATGATAGTTTGTAGACTTAGCCATCTTAGAATGTGCAAGCATTATAACAACGACGCATCACCCCAACCAAAAAGGTATATGAGGCAACATAGATATTTTCTTATTAACCCACCAATTATTCTCAATAACCCAAATGGATTTTTTATTCCTCACATCAATTGAATCATTTTGGGTCACAATATTAATTAATGTTTGATTCCCTTATTTTTTTACAAATCTTGGGACGGCGATGGGGACTCACGTTTGCCCCATCGTTCGGCTAAACCTATATATGGGACTGTGGGAGTCGCTTGAGGTATTTCGATTTCTCCCCTCCACAGCTGAGGCTGTGGAGGAGATATATCGAATTTTGACATCATCATTGTGGTGGGAGGGACCTGATGCAATCCAATTTGGATTTGTTGATCAACTAAATGCAAATCATTTAAATCTAAAATTTAGTGGTGTTAACAGTCCAGTTAGCATTAATTTCCTCGATTGGAATATATGAATCCATACAGTTCAGATACCAAACACACTTCAAAGCTACTAACGTCAATTCTTATCTTGACCCTCCTTAGCGTCATGACAAAAGAGGCTTCAAACATTTCCTTAACCATTCTAGACTAAGAGAAATGATTCCACGGTTTGAGGATTCGATTACAATCTAAGTCCTCAAAACAAGATTTCTCGATAGAAGTATAATGAGGAACTCATAGATTGCCTCAATAAAAAAACTGAAAAAATAGAAAGAATCATCACTGATAAATCATATAAAAATAAGAGGGACAAAAAGTAAAAATACAAAAATCCCTGTTTTATACACTCAGTTCATGACATGCATAATGGGTCAGGAAAATCTTAAAAAAACACTGGGGAATACGAAAAATGGAACCTGTATTGGGCGGCCTCAGTTTAAATTCACCAAACCTGGGATAGTGTTTTAAAAACGGCGTCCAAATATAAAAAACATGTGGGCCCCAAGCCAATCACCAGAAAGCCATCGCACTGGTGACATTAAAGATCTGCTTGGGTATTAAGCACATTAAATGTGGGAAGTGCAAGGCATGTAAACAGTTCTGTAAAGGAAATACAGCACGTCTTGTGGCCACTAAGGGCGGATTAAATACAATAGTTTCATAACTGTCAGACTACGCATGTGGTTTACGCTTACAGTGACTCTGTAATTTACGTCACAGTTCGTTAAGCCAAAACGTTCCACTAAAATGCGTATGGTTAGAACATTTTGAGAACGTAAAAAATCATAACGCGAAAATTCACAGCGAAAGGTATGCCGCTTACCACACCACTTTAAAAACACTTTAAAGAGATCCACAACAATGACTCCCCATTGCATCACATTTAAAGGTGCTTGACGAACTATCCAAATGAACACTAACAAGGCAATAGAGATAATCATTTATTACAACAGTGAACAGTAATTGGATCATATGAAATGCCAACTAGACATCCGATTGGGTTTTAATGAACTTATTGAGTCACCTCCATTTTTGAGATAAAAATTTGGCTTAAATGTATGTTTCAATTTTCATCTTCATTTTCTATTAATTGTGTTAATATTATATTCGTCTCTCATTTTTATTGGTATTGATTAACTAATGTTGTTAATTAAAGCACTATACTGCATCCCCTATTTTAATTATTGGGTATTTTCAAAGATGAATATAGTCTCATCATGTGGGCATTAATATGTAAAATTAATATTTGTTTTTGGTCTAATTCAGTGGTATACTAATAAAGTTGATGAATCCATATGTTATGTTCTGTCTAATGTAAGCATTGGGTTCGGATTCGATATGTTCCTCCTGAGTCGGTGGTGCGGGGTTTAAGGTTTGGTAAGACTAGTGGTGGGCAGTTCCCATCCCGCCACACTAGCTAAACAACAGGCGTTATCGACGGTGTATTATCATCATTGTTGCTGTGATTTCTGGGGTAATGATAAAAGTTTTTTATTTATTTGGATAATGCTAATTGAGTTTGGTGGAGTGATCATAGGGCAATAGTTTGGTGGAGTTACATCAGGGAGGTCTGCATTTAAGTTCTTGGTATTCGGAATGGTTTCGAGTATAGATTGGTCTTTTTGTAAAGGGTTGTGATTTTTTTGTATTAGGGAAAGTGGTTGGATCGGTAGGGCTGGGGAGTTCTGGTGAGATGTGGTTGAATGGGGCTTTAAGAGCAATGAGTGGTTGTAGTGTGAGAGTTTTTTGGTGGAGAGAAGGTCGTTTATGAGATTTTAAGTGTTAAAGTATGGCGGGGTTTGGTATGATTGTAGTATAGAGAGAAAAGCTGGTGATCATTGTTTGTATGAGGTTTATTAGTTTTTGTTCATATAAGTAGTTCGGAAAGTCTAAAGGCGCACACAACTGGTAACGACGCAGGGGGAGGGGTTTACTTGTGGTTTGGTTATGGAAAAGTAGGAATTCAGGTGTTTTATCGGTAAATAGAATAGTGATGTTTATTGAGGGAGGTGGTCGAGTTGGGTGGAGAACTTGATTTACTAATGTAGTTTTGAGATGCTGTAATTGCCAGATGGTTGTGCTGGTGGATTGGTATGTTTTAATATGGGTTGTGTTTTTAGTTTTTCTGGTTTAGACGCTTTAGTGGTTTGATGGGCTTGTTTAGTATATTGATTAAGCATTGGAAGTGTTGAGACGATGCATGAGTGTTTTAACCACACGTGCGCGCCCGACCGTGTTACCGCTGTAACAATGAAATTGCCAGAGGGAAAGAGTTAGGCATCACTTTAACATACCTACTGGCATTCTAAGGCATTGGGTTGGTGGCGTCGGAGAGGGGGCCATCCTAACTAATTCCCTTCTTTCCTACAATACGCGCAGATTCGCTGTACGTGACCTCCTGACGAAGCACGTGGTGCGAAAACGCGTAGAGGTCACGACAGGTCATCCTGCCGTGTTGCTGAGAGGCTGCAAACGGAGCTTGCCTGAGGCTCCAGAGGCGCGTCTGTTTCCATCTTCCTTGGATGCCGTGGTCCGGATCTCATACGGGCATCAGAGGTCCCCCTTCTCTGCTCAGTTGAGTGTTCGTTTCCCCTGTCCCTGTCAGCGTAGTTTAGCTCTCTATGGCGGTTTTAACCTTAACTCCTTGGGTCTTTACTACTCTCATCTGTTTATTTTACATTGATTGTTGTTTTTTCTTAGTTTGTGTATGGTTTCTGTGTAGATTTGTTATTGTTTAGAGACCATTATATGGTTTATATTTCTGGGCACTAATCCATTGAGTGAGGAGGGTGGATCCCCTCAGCTGTTTATGTGTTTGTTTAAATAAATTAATACTAATCCCTTCCCTTGTGCGCTTTTGTGCATTTTTTTCTTCTCTGTTTCTCAGGGTGTCTCCCCCCCTTCGAGGGGGGATCACTCTGAAGTGGGAGTCTCTTGGGGAGACGCTCTGCACGTGCACAGTCAGCGTATTAATCACTTCAAAACATCTGCAGCCGCGAGCGCTGAAATCCGCATTTTACTATTAGGTTATAACATTAATTTTTTAGTTAGATAGTAAAATAAATCCAAAGTTGTGTTGTTTGTGTGGTGGATGGGATGCAAGGCTGAAGGTCGCTTAGCGTGCCAAATACCTGTTGCACAACACCCTGCCTGCAGACTCACATGCAGTATTGGCTGCGGTCCCAGTACTGCCACAAGCAACACGCGCGGGGTGCGTGTGCGTTCAAGCACCACCCGCCCCTCAATGGGGCTGGGCCCAGTTGTCACACTTCACGCTGAAGGTGCGCAGCTGGCGCCGTACTGCTAAGGTTTTTACAACTCAATGAAATTGAGTTTTAAACCTTGCGACGGAGGGCGTGCCACGCCCCCACCGGCGGTTCACCCAATGAGATTGAACCAGCCGCGCGTGACGTGATGGCCACGCCCCCGCAAATCCCGCCATGCCCCCTCCCATTGCAAGTCCCCTCTCTACCTAGTGACCGCAGATCGCGCTTAGCGCTTGTGCACTCGCACACCCCCCCTTCCCCCGCTCAGCTCCGCGCGTGTCACAGTCATGACTGGACCGCACCTTACAGTTTGTATAATCATTTTGTCTACTACTTCAAGGCTTTTGGAAATAAATAGCGCTATTTTATTTACGTAAATTCAATCAAACTACAAAATAGGGGCTATATTTAACCCAGTTCATTTAAGTCAATTTCTTTTTAAAAACTAGTTTGGTCTGACATTGTTCTACCTACAGTACTAAGTCTTACACACTTTTTGTTTTGACTTATGAAAAGACCACTTTTCTTTATTGTAAAACTATATACGATAACTGACATTAATCCATGGTATTAGAAGCCAAGATTACCATTGCTATAATTAAGACACACATCGTTTTGATTTAAACTCTAAAAAAAACCTCAATAAAATATAAGATTTCTTACTGTATCAAAAAAAATCATTATAAAACAAAAAATACAAACATTAACTGGACTTTTCCCATAACAATGCTCAAATGTACATTATGTGTTCAGACTGACATCGATAATAATTATTATCCATATCCATCCATAGTAAAACATCTTGCAATGTAATATCGTACTATATATAAAAATACTGCAAAGTAGCAGTGTGCAGCGACTCCCCAAATAAATGACCATTCTGAGGACAGTGCCAAATAATTTTTGAATATAATGTCAGCAGGAAGAAAACTAAAATCACCCTTTAGTGTAATGTTTCTTACTCTTGGTACAAAGAGATGGTAAGAGTACTAATATTAACTTTATAAATCTGCTAATATGAAGGCATACTTTACCTTTGGGTTTGTATATATCCCATTATCTTTTTTAATCACTTCTAGTTCTAAAATACACATTACATACATAGGTTACGGGTGGGTAAAAAAGCTTACATGGGGTCCATGTTAAATGGATCAGAAGCAAAAGGTTACACTGTGTGCTCATTTTGCATGTCTTACCCAGAATTCCTGGCTGCAGTGGAGCACTCTATGCTAATAGAGTAATGGTGTAAAGCAGGTTCACAGATGTGAATGGGCTCACGTGTATTTTTATTTGCATTCTAAATAAATATTCACGTTATCGAGATTCACCTGCTTCAGGCTTGAATCAACCACTTTGAATGGTTTTCTTTAATTGGTATTTCTGAATTAATCATCTGTACCCATCTGACACAAAAATGTGCAATACCAAATTATACTTCACAGTGATATGATTCGCCCTAGCAACATAAGTACATAGAACTTGGGGGCTATGTGTTAATCTCGTGGGAAATGTGTCTAGAGTCTAGACACCACCTAACTCTCTTTTTCCACTGTGGCAGCAACAGCTTGTTAATCAACTACTTGTAATTAATAGAGATCTGTTTGGAAAGTTACAACACCTGAGATGTTTTTTTCTCATAAGTAAAGTAAAAAAATATATTATAAATACGCATATATAAATTGTATATATCACCTAATCATTAAGTCTGCCTTAACTTCCTCCATTTTTTCTCTGTAAAGCCTCTCCAACGTATGCAACCATTCACAAGGTAAACAGAAAGAGCAACATAGCTTGAGAGACTGATACAAAGAGACCGTGCATCTCTATGGCCTCTAATCAATATGGGTGAGAAGTGGGTCATGTACACTTAAAGATACTGTAGATGAATTGTATTTAAGTGGATGGAAGTTGATGATCATCGTTAACACTGCTTCTCTACATTGGATAACAGCAGGATACAAAACTTACAACAACATATAAACGAAGAGAAAAATAGCATTAAACATAACTGCTAAAATGACACAACAGCTGCAACAAATGTACAAGTAATTACCCAAGACGGAGCTGCTGTGGGAGCAGAGCTGTGCCTCTCCTCCTCCTGCCTGGTACTGGCTCATAGTAGATTGGAGCTCCGTGCTGCGGTAGGAGCGATCATAATGCTGGTGGCGCTTTTGGTAGAAGGGCAAGACATCCTGCCACCTCCGTTCCTTGTTTGCCACTAGGTAAAAAGTATTGTAAAATATATATATATTATTACTTATCTGTGTTAGGTTTTTCATTAGCTTGTCAGTTTTAGTCCACTTTCATCTTTACAACAACAAGTAGTCGATCAGTTGGAGGAGATGCCATTTTTATTTGTCTGACAAAATATTTTTTATACAAGCTTTTCACTCTTTCCTGCAGTCAGTGTGTATGTATGTATGTATGATGTATGGTATGTATGTATGTGTAACCATGCTGTAAAATGGCTGCAAGTCCATCTCTCTGCTGACAGTAAGCCTGGTAAGTTATGGGCATGCCGAGCAGTTATCATGGAGGTTTGCCCTCACACCCTGGTGAGGTGTCCATATGTCCCATAGGAAGTGACAACATGCTGTGTGTCCCGGTTAGGACATCAGAGATGTGCCTGTTCCTAGGTGATATAAGACACAGCACTGTCTAAGTGTAGTTCATACCGCATTGCGAGCACCGGATATTTTGGGTTTACTCCCTTATACAACAAACTTGTGATGTATATAGTCTTCGATCTCAAAGACAAGAAAAAAGAGCCATTGTGCAGATCAACTTTAAAACAATATATTAAAAACATACAGTCACAAATGGAGGCTTACACTTTCTCAGTGATCAGAGAGCATGGTATAATAAGCTATGATGGTATGCAGTAAGTCGCGATCTCACCACTGCTGTGTCCCAAACTCTTCCGGTTTCCTCTGCGCCCGTTGTGCTTCACTTCCGGTTTGCACTGATTCGCCCGTTAGTCTCAGCCTCCGTTGAGTTCTCTCGCCTCTCTCCGGATTCCGCAATGAGCCCCACTAAATACGTTTCACTGTGCTAGATGACAGCTTCTTCAGGAGTCTTTTTGTGTTTCTTGTTGGAAGGCAGCACCACTTTCATATATTATGGATGTCAGTAGCAGCTTTTCCAGAGTCTTTTCTAATTTGTGTTTCTTGTTGGAAGACAGCACCACTTTCATATATTATGGATGTCGGTAGCATCTTTTCCAGTGTCTTTTCTAATTTTGTGTTGCTTGTGGATATCAGCCATCTCGGTTTCATAGCGTAATGTTAGGAAGGCTACCTGATTTACGGACACCTCCTCCCTCTCGGCGAGCTTCATCTTTCGCTCAGCAATCTGCATCTGCAGTTTTCCAGTTTGATCCTGCAAGTCCCCTCTCAGGGCCTTTACCTCTTCCCGGTGCTTACTCTGGGTTTGCATCAGAGCAGCCTTCATATTTTGGAGCTCTGAGGTTTTTGCCGCCAGGACCGCTGATGCTTCTATGGTCCAGGCCTCTTTCTCCTTGGCATACTGACTCATGGGGATGGAGCAGCCTCTCTGCATCTCCACCTCTTGCTCCAGTTTCTGGACCTTTTCCCGCTACCTCTCACACAGAGTCACCTGGCACCTAAGCTCCACCTCCAACGATGCTCTTGTGACACGCAGCGTGGCCTTGAGCTCCTTATACTGCTCTGCGGGGGGACACTGGGTACTCAGCCGTTCCTGAAGCACTTGTACACGTTGCACCCTCTCTGCATTCTGTAGTGCTTCCTTCACTTCTAACTTTTCCTGGATCAATTGCTACTTTACTTTTTCTGCTTTGTGAAGCTTCTTATCTCCTTCATTGACCTGATCAGTCAAGTCTGAATTTTTCTGTCTCAGACTTGTATTTGCTCTTTTTAGCGTCTCTAAACGAATCAGGATCTCTTCCTCAGCATCCTTCAATTCAGAGACCTCTGTGCTGAGAGCGTAGACCTCATGGCGTGAGAGTTCCAGCTCTGTACTGAGGATGTGTATCTCTTTCTGGGAGACTTCGAGCTCTTTATTTAACAGTTCATGGACAAGATCCAACTCATGTCTGGTAGGTTGCAGAGCATTTTCAGCGGGGTTCCCTCCTGACATCACAGGGCCATCTTTAACATCTTCTATAGTTTCCTGTGTAAGCAACCTACCCGCCTTCTTTTTCTTCTTCTTCTTTTCCTTTACTGGGGTAGATTCTGATACATCAGCAGCACTGGGCACACACTCACGGTTATCAGCTTCCACATCTTCCTTGCGCTCACAATGTGTTGCTTGCTTTTGCAGCTGTTTCTATTTGAAAATTTGGGGACACACATCTTCCATGTGACCTACTTCATGACAGGCCCAGCATACTAAATGAATCTACTAAATTAATTAGTCATCGTCATCATCATCATCATCATCATCATCATCATCATCATCATCATCATCATCATCATCATCATCATCATCGTATGGCCTGAAGGGACACTGTTTTGTATGATTACTTGTATGTTGCTAGGGGGCTGGGCAGTTTCCTGCATCCTGATTGGTTGCTGCTGTGTAATGCAGTCTATCAGGAGGAGGTATAAAGAGCCTGGGGGTGAGGCTAAGTCAAGGAGGAAACAGCATAGACAGGAGAGAGGTGAGGCTGTGAATTTCTGTCCTGTCTGTCTGTCTGTCTGTGTCTATTTTTTCTGTCCTCAGGAGGAGAGAATGACAGGAAGAAAAGAAGAGAGAGTAACAGGGACGGAGGGGGGAGAGAGAATGAGGTAGGGGGTGAGAGAATGAGGGAGGAGGGGAAGAAAGAATGAGGGAGAGAGAATGAGTAAGGGGTGAGAATGAGGAAAGGAGGGAGGGGAGAGACAATGAGGGAGGGATGGGAAGAGAAAATAGGGTGGGGGAGAGAAGAATGAAAAGAATGAGAGAGAGGGAGAGAGAATGAGGGAGAGGGGAGAATGAGGGAGGGGATAGGGAGAATGAGGGAGGGAGGGGAGAGAAAATGAGGGAGGAGGGGGAGAGAGAATGCGGGAAGGGGAGAGATAATGAGGGACAGGGGGAAAGAGAATGAGGGGAGGGGGGACAGATAAAGAGGGAGGGGAGAGAGAATGGGGGATGGGGAGGAAGAATGTGGGAGGGGAAGAGAATGTGGGAAGGGGAGAAAGAGAATGGGGGGTTGAGATTTATGGAGGGGAGAGAGAATAAGGGGGAGAGAGAATGAGAGAGGGGGAAGAGAGAATTTGGGAGGGGGAGAGAGGATGAGAGAGAGTGGAAGACAGAGTTGACAGGGAGAGACAGGGAGCTGTTTTTATTCATTCATGTATCCGGCTGAGTTCCTGTTGCTGTGACCACCCACAAACTACAATTCATGTATATACATCACAACATCCAGAAACCATTGAGACACTGGTTGGATTCCTGCTTATTTATCCTGCTCCATTGTGAGTAGAAAATGTATAGCCTCTTATTTGCACTTTTTTATATATGTGATTTTCTTTATTACATGGCACTATATCATCGCTCCCCTGGTGTTTGGAGGATATTCGATATCCACAAGCGGTTGACCACAAGGCCAATGAGGGGTCCCGGCTGCAGCTGGAGCTGGACAAGGTCCGGGAGGAGCACCAGGCGCAGGTCAAGAATAGAGAAAAGGAAATAGAGTTAAGCCTTGCGCTGAATAAGCTGACAGATGTGGAATCACGACTCAACTCCAAAGAAACTGAACTAGCAGCCGCACTGAGTGAAAAAAGAAAGACAAAAGGACAGCTTCAAGACCTGAGGAAGGACCTGGAGCCTGAGCGCACTGGCCGCAAGATGGCAGAGAAACAAAAGCATGACCTGGGCGAAGAGCTCGAGGCTCTGAACACTGAGCGGGACGCTACGTTGGACTCTACTGCTGCCCAGCAGGTGGTTCCTCAGATGAAGTTGGAGAAAAAGGTTACAAACCTAAGACAGACACTTGGGTCACAGAAGCAGTATATAGAAAATATGGTGGTAGAGTTAAGACAAAAGGAAGCTATGTGGAACGGTAATGCACAAGTGTCTCCACTACAGGAAAAGGTATTGGCCCAGCCCAAGCGTCTATATCCTACAGAAACTAATGCCCGTGAAGACAAGGGTACCGTGAGCGCCGGGGACAACACTCAACTGCAAAGCGAGATTACAAAGTTTGAAATACCTGAGCAAGTGAAGCACTCTGGTAAGCATGACTGCAGTGCCCATGGACCCAAAGTAGATTCCTTGCCATGAGGGCAGCCACTGTGAAGAAACCGTTGCGAATGGGACGGAAGCTTGTCCGTGATCAGAAACTGAGAAAGACCTCACGGATTGTCCAACGATACTCCCATCGGAGCAAGTTAAGGGATCAAGAAAAAAATAGCCCAATCCTACGAGTCTGCTGACTGTAATAGAGATGCGCCATGGGGTGTACTTGGAGTTAATGAGAATCCCGTCCTAGCTGAAATACCGAAGCTAAATGGTGTGGAACCAAACATAGGACTTGTGGTGAATGACCGGTCTCTAGTCTCAAACGCTGAAGGTACGCTGATGGAGGAAGTTCCAAAGGCTATCACCGCTGACGCGGAGTTACTGCCTTCACAAGATAGAGCCATACTGACACAAGATAAAGAGGCAGCGAAGTACTAATCTGCAGACCCACAAGGCAGGGTAATTTCCAGAAGGGAAAAGTTTTCAACTAGAAGATTAGGAAAATACGGAAATATATACATATATATTTTGTGGGGGCTCAGGGGTTCCTAAAAGGAGCTTGCTGGGGTTCTGTATGTTGTTGGTTAACTTATTTTCAGCTGGTTTCAGCTGTTGGAGGTTAGTGGCTTCTCCTTCCCAGGGTTTAATCTCGTTCCTCTCCACTCCCCAAGTCAGCAGGTCTTTTTCATTCTACTGGATATAGATTAATATACTACCAAGTATTCTGATATTGATAATAAAAGTGAAATGAGACTCATCTGCTTTAACCCCTTTACTGTCCTTAGGATGTTTATAAACATTATAAATGCATGACCCATAGGACGTTTAAATCATCACCCACTTCTCCTCTCTCCTGCAGAAAGGAGGGTCCTAGCCTCACAAAATGCATGTGTTTCTCAGCAGGGGCTACATGTGGTTTTCTCTGGGCTCCTCTGTCGTGGGAGATGATGTTATCTCTCAGACACAGAGGAGACCCAAGAAGAGCATGCTGCCCCCTCCTACAGAAGTACAAGGGATCACCCACCCTCAGGTCATCTATACAGGTAGGGATCATGTGGGGGTGATTAGTGGGGGAAGTTTTGTTTTGGAGGGTCCCTCTTACCCACATGAGTTCTGTTTTCACCCCCCAGTTATAGGGGTCAAAGGGGCAAGGGGGGATTTAAAGTTTTTTAGTGAGACGAACTCAGGTTCTTTTTTACTCTTAGGTGTGTGTGTGTGTTTGTGTGTGTGTGTGTGTGTGTGTGCATCCCTCCTCTCTCTCTGCCTCTCTCTCGCTCTCTCTCTGCCTCTCGCTCTCTTTCTCTTTCTGTCTCTCTCTCTCTCCACAATTGTTTCTGAGGTGTTGTGTGAAAAGCAATCCCTAAACACGTTGCATTTGTATTTAGATTGCGCTTGAACACTTCTATTTCACAAGATCCCACTGGCACATTTCTATTCTTGCAAACATGGGGTTACCTTTGGTTGACATTGGCAGGGCCCTCTCTCAGTTATGAAATCCCCAATATTGTAAGCATAAAACTCTGCCTTGTGGGTGTGTCAAAGGGCATGATTACTCTGGCATGGAAGAAACAAACTATTTTTATTGTATCTGTCATAGAACGGAGCAATCTTTATAGTCAGCCTTTGTATGACAGTTAAAAGTGGCCCATTGCAGGATACTGTACCTTTGGTTGTCTTCTTTCCGAAATTATTAGTCTTCTCTGGATGCATCATTGTTTAGTTACTGTAATTACACGAGAGCGGCACATTAAAATCTGTGTAATGCTACTTTGGGACCGACTAGCCTCTTCTCATTACCACATTTTTCTTCTTAAAGTAGACAAAATGACGGGTTACATGGTGCGTTATATGGCCCATTCAGACAAAATGTAGATAGGCATATTACTGCTTTGCAAAAACAATAATAAAATACCAATATTTTTTGCAAGTTAATGAGATTGATGATGTCACGTGACCTAATACACCTTTGGCACCAACATCTAATAAAAGTGTAACTTGTTCAGAAAAAAACTTAGTACTACAGTATATACCACAAAACGGACACACAAATCATTGTTTACAAATGTAACTGCAAAAATCTTAACATTTATTAGCCATGCACCGGTAAACTGCCTTGGCTGTGAAGGGGTTACACTGGGTTTGATCTTGTATGAAATCTAATAAAATAGGAGTTTGTCATTAGACTCTGATAGTGCCAATTGGGACACTGGCATCGTACTGTTTTTCTTGAAGATCATTAGTTCTCTGTTGAAACATCGTCTCTGGAAAGGGACAGTATTATTACCAGGCAAAAATAAAATAGTGTTTTTAACATCATAATAATGTAATTGGCATCCTTAAAAATATTTGATAACCCATAATTCATTATCAGATGTACATTGAGCTCCCCCATTGACTTTGACTAAGAATGACATTGGAACTACTTACAGATGTAGCACGGCTTACTGTTCTCAGTGCCGCGATTTTCACTGTTCCCGTACAGCAACATCTCTCCCGGCTCAGAAAATAGTAAGCTGCTTAGGAGGATTAACTCCACAGGGTTAACGTGCGTCTGACTGGGACCCGCAGCATTAATCATTGGGCCATCTGCAGGGAGAAAATACCCGCACTTACCTTTTAGATGAGCTGCGCAACTGTCTGCAGCCATCTCTCCATCTGTAGTCGTGTCCCCACAGCGCTGAAGGTAAGATGCAGTACTGTACTGTATTTCCTTCCCCCTGGATGGTGTAGATGCCCTTATATGTGTCTCTACATCATGAGGGGGAGACTATAGGGCCATATATGATCATCTACACCATCAAGGGGGCTGGACAGGACATGTAACATATCTGTGAGTGTTGCGTGTCCTGTCCAACTCCCTTGATGATGTAGATGACCAAATATAGCCATATTGCTTCTCCCTCATGATGTAGAGACCCATATAAGGGCACCTACGCCAGCCAGGGAGAAGGAAATACAGCCCTGCATCTTACCTTCAGCGCAGGGACAGGGTTGTAGACAGAGAGATGGCTGCACAGCTCATCCAAAATGTGAGTACCTGTATTCTCTCCCTGCAGGTGGCCCGTTCAAAGGATTAACACCGCAGAGTCCAATTCAAAATTATGGACACCCCATCCGGGCTGCAAAACTTGCTGTTCTTGTGGCTGCGATCAGGCCACGGTTTTCCGCATTTCTTTATGTGGCCGTAAGGACAGTAAATCTCGCTACATCTTTAGATACAAGTGTTTACTGTTTTATCATAGAATAGATTAGATAAAGATCATAACAGCTATCCAAATCATCTGGTTACCCTGGAAACATTATGTTTAAGAACAAATTTAAAATACTTATCTAGCTCTTTTTTCAAGTTCCAATTATCGACATTTAATCCATTGGACATATACTGTAACTACTATTAGTTTACTTTAGCAGGGACTGTGCTTTCAACGCTTGTTTGAGAGTAATCCGGTAAATGAATCTCCACTTAATGGCTGCGTGAAAAAGTATTTTATTATGAAATAAGAAACATTGAAGAGTTAATACTTTTAATGAATTACTTTTTTTTCAATACAACATTGAGGGCCAGGATGTACATTGCTATTGCCTTTGTCTATATTGGTCACACCCAGCCGTTGTTCCATACGATTTGAAGTTGGATGAGCCTTCTGTAAAATGAAACATGGATTCCAGTGAGCATAAATTCACATTACAAGCACACATATATTACAAAGCAGCCAGATTTCTTAAGATTCAGGTTTCACTGCAGGGCTGTGATAGAGTAAAACTCATGGCCTAGCATGGAAGCGGCCGTTGAGATGAAATATATATGTAAGCTATATGTAGCTTTGAAGGTTGGTTGAGCTAGGGTGAATGATTCTTAACTGTCTCTTCAGAGAACCCCAGACAGATAAGGAGTGAATAGCATCATTGCATCAAGGTGATGTTCCACTTGGACCAGTGAGCGAATTGGGGAGCAGTTATAGGAAGAGTTAAGGGATATTGTTACTGCAATATTGTATGTATCAAAAGTTGTGCCTAGAACTGGTGCAGTTTCCCTTTTTTAAATAATAATATGAATGTCTGTATTCTTTGTCGGGGAGTTTTACTTTAATGCATCATTATCTTTTTGGATCAGTTAGGCACATTTCTATGATCTCTGGTGTTACTACTGTATATGTTAAGGAAAACTAAGCAGGAGAGAAATCAGTGCAATTTACCGGTGATAATGTTTGCCAATTGTTTGGAATCGACAGGTTGTCCGTGGGTAATAATGGTCATGGTATGGCAATGTGTGTACAGTAATATGTCAAAGCTTGTATAATCATTATACACAGCTTCATTGACACCAGTGTTTTCAAAGTGTAAATCGTGTCGTCAACATATTGTTTCCAATCATTATTATTTTAATTACCATATAAAAAGGTTTTAGTTACAGATTTGTAACTATGGTTCATTCTGAGATGAGCTGTGCTGACACAAGGTTATCCATTCAGTTCTTGACTTTGCCCTTGACAATGTTCCGTTCCCACCCCTTTTCTATAACACGCAATTCAAGTTGGAGGTTATTATTTCTATGTTCTTTTATCATGAACTAATGATGCTCAATCATGGCAATATGCAATGTTGCTTTATTTTCATTTCATAGTTTTGGTGCTGTTTTTGCCCCACTTTTTTGCTCTAAGTTTGCAATCAGGAGACATTGAAAGATATTAACACACAGTACACTTTACATTCAACTTTGTTCAACAACGTGGTTAAAGCAAAATCAGAAAACATGAAACAACCTTGTTCAGAATAAAGTTATGTTTTGATAATGAATATAAAAACAAGGCTACTCACTTTTTCTGATGTTATAAAAATTATATGATGTTATGAAAATGCTAACAACTACTGCACTATAACTCACTGTAACAAAAAACTAAATCAACATTGTGCCTGTTTTTTCTACGGTTGATAGGAGATGTATTCCTTCCACTGTGTGCATGTGGGGTTAGTAGATAAGTGGTTTATATAATTTATTATTGAAAATATTTAACTGGAAACTACTTATTGCGATAAATATCTGGTGTGTGTTCTGGATTCCATTACATAGCTAAGGCCCTTTGAACTATGTTTTGCTTCATGAGTGACTTTATATGCAAAATCAATTTTTGGGTCATTTGCCGTTACTGTTGGACTGATCACATGTATTTTATTCTTATTATGTGGGTTCCACTTCAGGCTCAAATCATCTCATAATATGATAGACGATAAATCATATACGCTGAGTCCCAGAGCAAAGAGATCAAAACAGATCGCCCCATATGAAGACTATGTGGTTCCTGTATTTAGAGGACGGTACGTATGCTTCAGTTTTATATTTGTGTCTGGTATTCCATCCCCGTGATTTTTTTTTATCCCATCTGCCCCCCCCCCTCCCCCCATGTGTCACACTGACACTGCACGTGTCCCGAGCCAGACCAAAATAGAAAGACACAGTGATCTTCCTTCCTATTGTCTCTGGACAGGTGGGAAGGACGCAAATATAGCCTCCTGCAATAAGGTTTGTCATGGGGCGCATTCATTCCAAATATGTTATGGTAATAGAGATGATAATGCGATGTCTATGATATTCCAAGGCTAACCTAAGGAGTTAGTTGTGTTTTCAGTGGAAACGTTCGCACCTTTGACACTGTCACATGTTGTCTCTTATGTTGACTCGGATAATACTATGTGCCTTTAAGTTATTTTGTCAATTGAAAAAAATATTTTAAAAAAAAATCAAGGCCCATTAAAGCATTTCATGTTTTCCGCAGCGTCACTTTCTGTAATGCAAACCGTGTATGCATATACAGATGTAGCAAACCTTACCGTTTGCATTGCAACGGTCACTCAACCCCGACAGTCGCGCCCGGAAGGATTAACGCTGTGGGGGTCTCATTCAGAAGCATGGATCCCCCCCCTGTAGTGTGATAGCGGCAGGCACTACCCCCTGGCTGCCGACTTTTGCTTTTTCGGCCGTGACGCTGGAGACAGGAAGTCGTGCTACATCTTTGATTGCATGCTTAAAACTGTCGTATTGTACTTGGATCAAGCAAAAGAGGGGAATCAGGACGAAACAAATTGGGTGCCCCTAGGTAGTGGGGACTGGGGGAAGAGAGTGCAGCAAAATGGGTGCACAGGCAAAAAAACCTAGCTAAAGAAACAGCATAATAAGCAAGGGGGAGGGGGCTAAGCACACCAACAAAAAAAGGTTTACTCCAAAAAGATAATTTAATGACTGGGATAGTCAAATGCATCCAGTATTGTACTTCGAGAAATGAAAAGCTTGAAGTGCCAAAGAATCTTTGTGACCAGAACGTCACCGAATTTAATTCCGAGGGGTGTGTGGTTGTTACTATAGAACAGGGGTGGGGAACGTCAGGCCCGAGGGCCGTATAAGGCCCTCGAAATCATTTGGTCTGGCCCTGCTAAGGCAACTGCTATAACCGGGGTCACGCTAATTTAAAAAAATGGCCGCCGCGCGCCCGATTGGGAGGAGGTGGTGTGAGGTGCCGGCAGCCCTACACGATCCACAGCAGCCACTGTACTAGCCCCAGCAATCCCCCAGCAGCCACTGTACTTCCCCCGCAGCATTCCCCGCACTTCCCCCATGCATCTCCTCCAGCAGTTCCCCCCTCACTTACCCCAGCATCCGCCCTACACGATCCCCCCAGCAGCAGCAGCAACTACCAGAGGTAGGGGGGCGGGGTTCTGTGTGCCTACATGCCTGCCGTGTGCCTGCCTGTCTGTGTCTGTATGGCCCGCGAACGATGGTATAAATATCCAAATGGCCCTTGGCAGAAAAAAGGTTCCCCACCCCTGCTATAGAACATGTGACTCAAGAGCTCTCCCACCATTGCCTGGATAGAACAGACAACACTCCTTTGCTTGCAACCAGTGTCACTGCAGCAAAAAAAAGATATTAATGAGATTATAAATGTACAATTACATTGTATCCACTGTTGTAGAAGTTATTGTGTGCCGAGGCTACTGTTTTAACTTAAGAATGGGGCTTCAGGTCCCCAGAATACACAGAGATACTCTGCATTGTTATACATTGGAGCATGTTCATTTCCAACAATAATGTTATAAATGCCTCCTGCAATAAAAGAGTTAACAATTCACATACTATAAGTCTGTATAGCCATAATGTAATATCAGTGTCCAGCATTTTACCTTGCTCGCAGGGCATTGTATAGGATTTGAAAGGCAAGATATATGGCAAAAAAACCTGACAATATTGTTAATAAATTTGATGGTTGCTTTTTATTTATGGTGTATACAGTGCTACAAAAGTACTGAGGAATGGTCAGCATTATAAAGCATACATCTCCTGCAGCAAGTGTCAATGGAACGTAGAATGTGGAATAAGACCTTTGTCCATTGTTGCCCTTGCTTGGATTGAAGCTAATTTAAATCCTTCTGATTTAAATAATATCCGTGAAACCGCAATGTTTACTCTACTGTTAAAGTCTAATTGTATTTCTTAATTGTTCCCATTATGTCGGAGCATCTAGGCTTCAGTATAGTATGTCTGCATATATAACGTGACATTAGTGACCTGTACTTAACCCATACTAATCTAAACTGTTTTATCTAATTTCTTATGTGATCACGTGCACCTTCTTTTAAGCCCCAATAATAATAATAATAATAATAATAATAATAATAAAAAGAATCACCTGTAAATATAAAAATTGATTTTCACGTATCATACATTACAAGTAAACCTATTTGTTAAAGCTGAAAATATACATTACATTTGTTAATGCATTGCAGTTTTCAATTGAATGTATTTTTATTTTTCACATTTATTTACGTTATACAAGCCAAGAAGGCCCCAGGAACTGATCTATGATCCTTAAACTTCCAGGGACCCCACGATTCCCGAGATATCCACAGTTGTATTCCAGTATGCCATCTGGGTCAGCATCACTCTGCTAGCCAATAAAAAGCTGTTATCTCCCAGATGATATATATATATATATATACAGTATATAGACACACTTAGTTAAAGTGACAAAAACCCTCCACAGTAAAGCATATAGCAAATGGAAATTATATATATATATATATATATATATATATATATAGAGAGAGAGAGAGAGAGAGAGAGAGAGAGAGAGAGAGAGAGAGAGAGAGAGAATGAATTTGTGCTTATTGTACATCATTTCTTACTTTACAAATTAAAATGATTTCTCTTCAATGGGTACTGAACTGTTTTTCTCTCTTATAGTCGGCAATATTTCAGCGGAGTCACTGATACTGAAGGAGAAAGGATTAAGGAGGAGACCGCAGGTTATCTTTCCAGCAGGAACCTGTTTTCTACTGGTCAAGGGGTTAGTGTGTCAAGGGCAACATCGTCATCATCAGCGTATTCAGAAAAGTATCAGCAGAAGTCAAGAAGTGTCTCAATAAGAGAAAAAGCAGAGCTCTTATTACTCAACAAGACGGTAATTAAATGCACTGGGTGGAATTCTTCAAACATATGCAATGATTCACTGTACTATCCAACATAAACAAAGTCACAGCAATCACTTACTTACCGTATTTCCTCGATTGTAAGACGCCTTCGATTGTAAGACGCATCATCGATTTGGTCCTTACAATCAGGAAAATTACTTTTTCACTCACCATGAGAGGTCCCATGTCAGCGGAGGATGAAGCGGGCGGCGGCAGGAGAGGTCCCACGTCTGCAGATGTTTGAAGATGAACAGCGGGTGGGTGTGCGGCAGCAGAACAGGTCAAAAATCTGCAGGTGAACGAAGATAAGAAGACAGTGGGCATGCGGTGCGGTGCGGCGGCAGGAGATCATAATAGCAGGAGAGCTGAGCAGGAGCAGAGCAGCATAGGGGGAACGTCTTGGGAGGTGCACACTGTAACACCGGAAGTCAGACACCGGTCTACTTCTCTTGCTATTATGATCTGTTAGCCACCTCTTATTGTGTAAAAAAGGTGAATAACAGGCGCTACTTAGTGAAATAAAGTGAATAAATTATAATATAAGGTGATTCTGATGAAATTAATGACCAAACCCCTTGCTCAAACCTCACTGGTGGGACCTGTTTCACGGGTTCCAAGGATTAAGGATTATCTCAAAACATCCAGGGGGAGCATGTGGGGGGATAAGAGAATAAAATATATATAAGTGCAGACGTTATGAAATATGTGGGTATACAGTAGATGTCTTGGCTCGTATAGCTGATCTACTCACAGGAGCAAAGATAAATCAAAGCAGTTGGCAAATTGGGTTGCCACCCTTGATGATGTCTGTGAGCTGAACCCCTAGCGATTCTCCGTCGGCAATGTGTATATAAGAGAGAGGGAAAGAACTACATAGTGCATCAGTATAAATAAGGTATAAAATGCGCACTTACAATTTGCACATAGATTTTATTCTATGTGCAAATTGTAAGTGCGCATTTTATACCTTATTTTTATACATAAAGTTTTCATACTGATCGCACTATGTAGTTCTTTCCCTCTCTCTATATATACACATTGCCGACGGAGAATCGCTAGGGGGTTCAGCTCACAGACATCATCAAGGGTGGCAACCCAATTTGCCAACTGCTTTGATTTTATCTTTGCTCCTGTGAGTAGATCAGCTATACGAGCCAAGACATTGCCTGTATACCCACATATTTCATAACGTCTGCACTTATATATATTTTATTCTCTTATCCCCCCACATGCTCCCCCTGGATGTTTTGAGATAATCCTGTTAGCCACCTCTGCCACCGCATGCCCGCTGTCTTCTTATCTTCATTCACCTGCAGACTTGGGACCAGTCCTGCCGCCGCCACCGCACTCCCGTCCGCTGTCCATCTTCAATCATCTGCAGACGTGGCCGCCGCCACACACTTTGTCCTCCGCTGACATGGGACCTTTCCTGAAACATGTTAAGTTTTTTTTTATTAATAGATCGATTCTAAGACGCATCCCGATTACAGACATGTGAAAATCGAAAAAAAAGGTGCGTCTTAGAATTGAGGAAGTAGGGTAGTTTAATATGTAAAAGTTGATCACATTTTCTTTGTCTACTTGTAAGTGATAAGTAACTGGTCTGGTAAATTGCTAGTGTTGGAAACCGCAAAAGGGCAAGACATGAATGAAAATGGAGGCAAAGACTAGCTGAGCGGTAAGAATATGGACATTCATGTTGGTGAACCCGGTTTTGAAACCCACTGTCAGCTACTTGTGACCTTGGGCAAGTCGCTATCTCCCAGAGCCTCAGGCACTATAATCTGATTATAAGACATATGAGGCAGGAATTTATTCTGCCTGAGAAATTCTATGTAGGGCACAGTGTTGTGTACCATGTCTGCGCTATATAAGAAACATATTATTGTTCTTTTGCACAGAGTCTTAAAATATTGATGAATTACATCTGCTAAAGCAGCAACAGCTTAGAGCAAACCCTGTAAATATAGTATGTTTAGTGATTATGCAAAGGTATAAAAGCAAATGATAAATCTCCTAACGTGTCTCACCTTGATTTTTGGAAAACAAGTACTAAAGAATGACGGTCACCAACTTTTTAGTGGAAAGCCTTACCCAGGAGCTCTCAACTCCAGTCCCCAAGATGCCCCAACAGGTCAGGTTTACAGGATATCCTTGCTTCAGTACAGGTGGCTCAATCAGTGGCTCAGTTGAAGACTGCAGCACCTGTGCTGAAGCAGGGAAGGCCTTACACCCTGACCTGTTGGGGGGAGGGGGGGGGTCTTGAGGGCTGGAGTTGAGAAGACTTTGAGGGCTGGAGTTGAGAAGACTTTGAGGGCTGGAGTTGAGAAGACTTTGAGGGCTGGAGTTGAGAAGACTTTGAGGGCTGGAGTTGAGAAGACTTTGAGGGCTGGAGTTGAGAAGACTTTGAGGGCTGGAGTTGAGAAGACTTTGAGGGCTGGAGTTGAGAAGACTTTGAGGGCTGGAGTTGAGAAGACTTTGAGGGCTGCAGTTGAGAAGACTGCCTTACAGTCTTCAGAAAGAAATTGACAATGACAGCACTAAGACTGCAGTGAATCAAATTCCACTGCTTCTGAATCTGCCTAATTCTAACAACTATCTGAATAGATGAAGCCTCACTGATAAGAAAAAATACCCCCAGATATGTTAACACCATCAACCACTTCAGTGTTTCCTGACAAAGAAATTGCCAATGTTTATTTACTGGCTTTCAGTCTGTACATATTGTTTGCTGTTTTCAAACCAAACACGGTGCAGTTTTGGACTAAAAGAAATGTGCAAGGGTCCTGATTTCAAGCTATGTGTGCAAATCTGTTTATAGTTGTATGTATTTATATAGCGCCATTAATGTACATAGCGCTTCACAGTAGTAATACACGTCACAATCATATAAATAACAAATAATACAAATAACAGATCATGGGAGTAAGTGCTTCAGACATAAAAGTGCAATTTCGGAAGAAGAGCTTACAATCGAATTGGTAGGTAGGAAAAACGTACAGAGACAGTAGGAGGGAGTTCTGGTAAGTGCATCTGCAGGGGGCCACGCTTTATGTATCGTGTATAGTATTAACCATGGTGCTACTCATATGCTTCTTTAAGCAAGTGTGTCTTAAATGGGTCTTAAAGGTGGATAGAGAGGGTGCTAGTCGGGTATTGAGGATAAGGGCATTCCAGAGGTGTAGAGCAGTTAGTAAGAAAGGTGTAAGGTGGGAGAGGGCTTTAGATACAAAGGGGGTAGAGAGAAGACATCCTTGAGCAGAACGCAAGAGTCGGGATGGTGAATAGCGAGAAATTAGGGCTGAGATATAGGGAGGGGCAGAAGAGTGTAAAGCTTTAAAAGTGAGGAGGAGAATTCAGTGTGAGATGCGGGATTTGATCGGAAGCCAGGAGAGGGATTTCAGGAGGGGAGACGCAGAGACAGATTTAGGAAAGAGTAGAGTGATTCTGGCAGCAGCATTTAGGATAGATTGTAGGGGAGAGAGGTGAGAGGCAGGAAGGCCGGACAGCAGGGGGTTGCAGTAATTGAGATGGGAGAGAATGAGGGCCAGTGTCAGAGTTTTAGCAGTCGAGTAACAGAGGAAAGGGCGTATCTTTGTGATATTGCGGAGGAAAAAGCGACAAGTTTTAGAAACGTTTTGATTGTGAGAGAGGAATCGAGTGTGACCCCAAGGCAGCATGCTTGGGCTACTGGGTGAATGATCGTATTTCCAACAGTAATGTGGAAGGAGGTAGTAGGGCCAGGTTTGGGAGGAAGTATAAGGAGCTCTGTTTTTGCCATGTTAAGTTTCAGTCGGCGGAGGGCCATCCAGGATGGTATTCGAGAGAGACATTCAGAAACCTTGGTCTCTATAGCAGGTGTAAGGTCAGGGATTGAAAGGTAAATTTGTGGGTCGTCAGCATAGAGGTGATATTTAAACCCAAAAGATGTGATTAGGTCACCTAGAGAGAGTGTGTAAAGAGAAAAGAGAAGGGGTCCCAGGACAGAGCCCTGGGGTACCCCCACAGAGAGATCGATAGAGGAGGAGGAGGTGTTAGCAAAAGAGACACTGAAAGTACGATGGGAGAGGTCAGAGGAGATCCAGGATAGAGCTTTGTTCCGAATACCAAGAGTATGGAGAATGTGGAGGAGAAGAGGGTGGTCCACGGTGTCAAATGCTGCAGAGAGGTCGAGTAATATGAGCAGAGTGTAATGACCCCTGTCTTTGGCAGCATGGAGGTCGTCGGTTATTTTAGTGAGGGCTGTTTCAGTAGAGTGAGCAGTGCGGAAGCCAGATTGTAGAGGGTCTAGAAGAGAATAGGTGTTGAGAAAGTGTAGCAATCAAGAGAATACAAGACATTCAAGGAGTTTGGAGGCAAAAGGCAGGAGGGAGACAGGTCGATAGTTAGAAGGACAGGTAGGGTCAAGCTTGCTGTTTTTGAGTAATGGTATAACGGTTGCATGCTTGAAGGAGGATGGAAAGTTACCAGAGTAGAGAGAAGAGTTAAAAATCTGTGTGAGCATAAGGATTATAGAAGGAGCAAAAGGTTTTAGGAGATGGGAAAGAATGAGATCAAGAGGACGGGTGGTAGAGGGAGAAGAGGAGATCAGCAGTGACACATCCTCCTCCGAGATAGCAGAAAAAGGGTCAAGAAAGGCAGGAGGAGATGTGGGAAGCGATGTGGGGTGGGAGGAGGCAACAGATGAGATGTTCTGACGTATGGATTTCACCTTTTCCTTAAAAAAGTCAGCAAAGTCCTGAGGTGAGATGGAGGAAGAAGAGGAGGCAGCCGAGGGTGGTCTGAGTAAAGAGTCAAAGACAGAAAAGAGTCGACGTGGGTTAGACTTGTATGTGTTGATTAGTGATGAAAAGTAGGTTTATTTAGCCTGAGAGAGGGCAGAGTTGAAACAGGACAGCATACATTTGTAGTGAAGGAAGTCTGCGAGCATATGAGATTTCCTCCAGAAGCGTTCAGAGGAGCTAGTGGAGGGATGCAGCATGAGTGTGTGGGAATTTAGCCAGGGTCTTGGGTTAGAAGGGCGAGGACGGCAGAGAGAAAGCGGGGCATGTAGATCAAGAGAGGAGGCTAAGGCAGAGTTATAGTTCCTGACAAGGTTGTCAGAGTCTGAAGCAGAACTGAGAGAGGAGAGGGAGGAGCATCAAGTGGAATCAAAAGCTGTTAGGTTAATAGAGCGCAGGTTTCTGCAAAAACATGGGCGAGATGGAGAGGGGGAGAAGCGAGAGAGAGAAAATGAGATGAGGTGATGGTCAGAGAGAGGAAAAGGAGAAATGGAGAAATCGGTGAGAGAAAAGTTTTTAGTGAAAACCAGGTCCAGGTAGTGGCCATCTTTGTGGGTGCTGGCTGCAGTCCACTATTGAAGGCCAAAAGAAGAGGTTAGAGAGAGAAAGCGGGAGGCCCAAAGAAGAGAAGGGTAATCAATGTGGCAGTTGAAGTCCCCAAGGAGAAGAACAGGGGAGTCTGAGGAGAGAAAGAAAGAGAGCCAGGAAAGGCAGAGGGGAGATGAGTAGAGGTAGGTGGGCGACAGATGACCGCCACGTGGACAGGGATAGGCGAGAAGATCTGGACTGTGTGAACCTCAAAGGAGGGAAAAGCAAGAGAGGGGGGAATAGGAAGGGTTCGGTAACGGCAGAGAGAGGAGAGCAGGAGCCCCACGCCACCACCCCTGCCATAAGGGCGCGGGAGAGGGCAGCTTCCAAAGCAGAGTCAGACTGAGTGAGCCAGGTCTCAGTTCTAGCAAATAGGAGCAGAGAGTGAGAGAGAAAGAAGTCATGCACAGAGAGGAATTGGGTAGAGTGTGTGAGAGAGGGGGGAGATGGACACCTCCCCCCTGCTCAACAACCCGAGGTCTGGGCTGAGACTTTAGTACTTGGCCCTGGGAAAGCTGTCATTGGTCCTGACATGGTCATCTTAATTTCTGCTATATGTGGTACTAGTTGTACTGTAAAGGATTATTAGTAGTTGTCTGAGCACTTCCTGGTTTACATGGGGTGGGCCGAGTCAGCCATGTAAAAGTAAATAAAGCTGCATGAAGTTCAGACCTGTGTCCAGTGCTCTCTCTCTAGTGACAGTTATCGTACATGGTGTCAGAAGGCTGAACAGAACACCCTACTTGCAACTGCATCAGTATATATTTGTGAGTGTGGTTTCTGATTAATCAAATATACTGTATAGAATTCTCAGCATCAAAGTGAGAGAGAAGACCCTTAATCTCAGTGTGTACACAATGCAGCATGGGGCCCTCACAGTCTGGTATTCTGAACATCAGATCACGGCCCCAGTGCAGTTTGATTTTAAATCTACCGGCCAATATGGATCAGATGCATTTAGCTTCTCAGACTTGCGGCAGGTTTAGACGCTAAAAGTAAGGAATGTCGTCAATTCCTTGTTGTATACTTTGGGAGATGAGGCAGATGATATATTGTGTATTTGTTGTTGTTATTCTTCATCTGGAGGAGAATAAAAAGCAGTATGATAAAGTCAAAGGAGCCATCAATCAGCCTTTCGTAGGAAAGCGCAATGTGATTTAACATGAGACAACAGCAAGGTTAGAGTGTGGAAACATTCAGCACAGCAGTACACACTTTTCCAGCGAACAAATTTGGTTCTCCCATGGAAGAGTTAATAAGAAACAGTATTGTCATTGGTTTAAGAGACAGTGAACTGTCTGAGAAGCTGCAGCTGGTTTCAGAACTGGCATTAGCTAGAGCAATATAACACGTCCAACAGAATGAAGCTGGAAACAGCAGTCCCTGTTTTGTGGAAGCCATTGTCAAGCGATAGCATTCGACAGCAAGCTCAAAAGCCAAAAGGAGTCAGAGAGATTTGCAATACCAGGAATAGAGTCTGCAAAGTAGACTTTTATAATAAACCGCTCAACAGACCAAGGATGACACACATTCAGCAAAGATGCAGTAAAATGTAGTGAGGTGCGATAAAAAGACATCAATGAAAAGAATGCCCTGCCAAAGGGGCGATGGGCCACAGGTGTAATAAAAAGGGCCACTCTGCAGCAGTGTGCCGCTCTACTGGGAACATTGGTAATCTCGTGGACATGAAACCATTCTAGGGGGAAGAGGAAGATGTTGTCTCCCTGGGGAATTGATAACAAACTTCCCTACAAATTGGTTGCAAAATATAGTTCCAAATGGAAGATGTCTAAACTTTAAGCTTGATACCAGAGCAGCAATCACAGCAATTCCAGCAACACAATGTATTAAGGTCCAAGGTGGTGAGTTATCATTATCACAACCAAGAAAAATTCTGTATGGGCCTGGAAACAATATTCTTGAAGTACAAAGATGCCTTAAATGCATGTTGAGCGTGGCAACCGTATCACAAGAGAAGAGATATATGTGATTCCACAAGTTTCAAAAGCACTGTTGGGATTACCAGCGCAAGAAGCATTAAACCTTGTACAAAGAGTGAATGAAGTACATGAATGTCTTGAAATGTTAATTAAAACATACCCAACAGTATTTGAAGAAATGAAGGGGGTCATACTGAATAGAGCTTAAACCAGAGCCATTTTATATGCTTTGGCCACAACTCGGCGTGTACCCCATCCGGTGAGAGATTAGGTAAATACAGAGCTGGACAGAATGGAAGCCATGGTAATGAGGGATTGCGCCTACAGAAAGGTGTGCTGGAATAGTAGTGGTGCCAAAGGTAAATAGTAAGATAAGAATTTGTGTTGCTCTTACTCACCTGAACATATGGGTACAAAGAGCACGCCACATCTTACTAGCAGTTGACCAAACTCTGGCATTGTTACACAACTCTAAAATATTTACCAAACTAGATAACCGCTTTGGGATTTAGGCAGATTCTTTTAGCCAGTCACTGTTCCATCCTTACAACCTTCACTTCCCTATTTGGTTACTAATACAGTAATCTCCTACCTTTTGGAATTTCATCTGTACCAGAGCATTGTCAGCTGAGAATGTCCCAAATGCTGGAAGGATTTGAAGGTGTGATGTGCCATGCATACAATGTACTTGTACAGTATGTGGCTCTAACGAACAGGAACATGACAGCAAATTGCATTAAGTCTTGAAAACGTTTCAGCAGGTTGTACTTACCCTGAATGACAAGTGCCAGTTTGCCAAGAATCAGATAGTGTACTTAAGTCACAGATGTTCAGCAGATGGAGTAGAAACAGACACACAGAAAGCTTAAGCTATACTGGAAATGTCAGCGCCAAGTTCTGTATCAAATGTTTGAAGAGTGACGAGAATGGCAAATTACCTGGGGAAGTGTTTGCCTCATCAGATTTATGAAAGTCCATCTGCAGAAAAAATACTGTTAAAAAAGACGCAGTTGTGAATGCAGTTTGCACTAGTAGTTCAGCTACAGAAGTACAACTGGTAACTGATGCCCAGAAGGCTGATCGGACTTGGCAGTAAGTGATCAAGTACATTCAAGAGGATTGGCCAGAGCCAGGATGTGGCTCCATTCTGGTGAGTCAAGCAAGATCTTCATCCAATAGGTGATTTTTTGTTAAAAGTAGAAAAGGCTGGTGATTTAAATTGATATGAGAAAAGAAATATTAGCTAAACTCGATGAAGGACCCCAAGGAATACCTAAATATAAAATCTGGATATAACAGTCAATCTGGTGGTCTGGTTTCAGTGTGCAGATTCATCACACAGTAGAGTCCTGTAAAACATGTCAAAAGCATAGCATGCCAAGAAGAGAACCATTAATCTCATCTCCTCTCCCTCAATGGCCCTGGCAAAATGTTGGTGTTGGTGTTGATCTGGGAGAACTCGACATACTGGACTATTTCTCAAGACATATAGAGGTAGCTAAATTGACAGGTACGTCAACTGATAGTCATCAAAGCTCTTAAATATATATTTGTAGGACATGGGCTTACAGAATTTGTCATTTCTGGCAGGGGCTACAATTCAGTTCTCCATCCTTTCAGGCTTTTGATAAGAACTTTTAATTTACACATATCACTAGCAGTCCATGATATCCACAAGCTAATGATGAAGCTGAGCGAGCAGTGGCAACAGTCTTTGGAAAAAGACAGCAGATCCCAGTGTTGTGCTACTGGCTTATTGAGCAACATCATTACAGCATGGATTGTCACCTACACAACTGTTAATAGGATGGCAACTGCACACTCTTACCCTGTAGTTAACATCTTGTTTGAACCAAAAATGGCCAAACTTGAAAGGATTCTGAAGAAGGGATGCAGACAGTTAAAGATGTCAGGAGTATTATTACAATCAACAGCATCGTATCCGGGCATTTCCACAACATAGTCAGGGACAGAGAGTTTGGATAACAACTTCCTGGCTCTGTGGTCCACGAGGCTGAAACTTCAAGGTCCTACTTTGTTCAGGCAGCAAAAGGGCGGGTTCTACACAATTGCTTCCACCTGCATCCTACTGGTGAGCAGGAACTAACTGACTGCCAATTAGTAGCAATAAGCTACTCCCACTAGACTAGGTCCCCTAGACCTTCTGCCACTGAAGGTCTGGTGGATTTGTACCATACATGGTTGCATAAATCTAGTAGCCCCCTACAAAGATTATAAAGAACGGTGTCACTTTTCCAAGCTAGATTGACAGCCAGTTTGTTAGTTATGTTTGTTTGTAATATATGTGGGAATCTGTTTCACCTCTGCTAATGTATGGTTATGTTACATTTGTTTAGAGATATATGTTGCTTCCTGAGAAGTGTAGGTCACAGGTACTCTGAGCACTTCTTGGCTTATTGGGGGCAGGCAGATGCCGTCATGTTAAGCTGACAACTATTACAGTGCTCTTTCTGTAATGGCCTTTTCCCTACACAAGTCAATTGTGGACCTGAAGCAGGAAATAAATGCTTACAGGGCCTCCAAGCTTCCCACTGTAGCCACTGTGCTTTGGCATACATTGCCAAGAAGACATGGCGTATTGCTAGCCATTGACGACTGAGCGTAAACAGCCCTGCTTTAACCCCTTCGGCAGTGGAGTGCAGCTAAATGATTTGGTATCTTTAATATACATTTTAAAAATGGATTTGATCAATTCAATGCACGGGCAAGTAGAAAGCCAATGTAATATAAACTGGTTTCCAAAATAAAGTAAAATACACAAGGAAATAAAATCTAATTGCAGTCACTTTATTAAGAAAATATTCAGGGGGCGACGCTTGACTACCCGGATCGGTAAGCAATTTCCTAACTTGTTCATGACCCTGCACTGGCTCTGATTTATATGATCTATGCGCACGGCTACCTAAGCCCACTCTCCTCCCTGTGACCTATCTCTTGTACCTCTATATTTCCTTAACACTTACTAAGTGAAATTGACACGTGTGAAATGTGAGAGAGTTCAGCTGCCCAACAAACGAGAGGAGAAGATTACGCGGGTTGAGTGTGTTAAGAGGCCGTTCAAGTGAATCCTGAAAATAATTTGTGGGAATAAAATGACGCGAAAATATAATGAAATATTGCTGGCATAGTGGAGTCACAGATGGTATTATGTGGTGATGGCAGCATATAGTTCACGGTGCTTATGAACTACATTGCATCAGCTTCACAATGGCACCCGATCCTGTTCATAAAAGATATCCTCTATGCACAAGCCAGCTTTAAAAATCTTACCTTTAATAAATGACATACGTGCTGCCCTTCATATAGCAGCAATGTAGCCCAAAATGTATTTAGATCTATGATCATGTTATGTTGTAGCCTTTAGCCACAGGTTTAACCCATTTATTTTAGTTTAGTTTAGAAGATGAATATTGCAATCAATGACAATCATTTTAATTTGTCTCCAAAACCATTTACTTACAGACTCTTTATTTCAGAAATGTTACATTGCGGGACAATGCAGAAAACTGGGTTGAAGGGAGTAGTACCGGCCTAATCAAAGGGTGCAAAATAAATATCTATTTCTGAGTTGATTAGTCTTAAATCTATTAATTTAGATATATCTTACCCCCAAATAGTTTGAGATGTTTAAGGGACTTATTCTTTATCCGCCAAAGCAGTAGATCAGGGATGAAATTTGCCATTGAAGTCAATGAGGAATGTCATTTGAAAATGTCCGGATCGGCTGCTTCGGCAGATATAGAATAACCAGTTGGTTACATCCATGATGCATTTTGTGACCGCCCCCTACTGTGTGTCACTTTGTTATGCCACAAAACACATCATGGGTAACATCAGAAAAGCCAGCTCTTCGCCTGAGAATGTGGAAGATGTTGTGCTCAGATCAATGTTATTAAGAAGACACAATAGGAAAATACATTTTATTAATGTATTATTTGTCTTATTATTTGTCTATGATTTGAGCCATATGCAGTGTTTATGTTTCTAACATAGATTATTCAGTCTGGTCATGGCAACTACAGACACAGGACATGGACACAGATTGGGATGGTCAGATAGAAGATATGCAGGAGCCTTGAGTGATCACTGGAATCTGTACCATTAAAAAACATCAGTTAACCAATATAACGTGTCTGCTCTACTCACCCAAATCGTGGCATTTGCTTATTTTCTACAAACGGCTTTTTTTCCAGGTATCCACGGTACATGTGGTTTGCATTCCTTGCTCTTACATTTTTTTTATTGGATATATCTAATCATTAATTTTCGGTTGTAACGCCATTCTACCTTATACTTAAAGGTGTGCTCATCTGAAGTAAACATATCATGTAATTATCAATCACAGTAAAACATATCCTTTGCAGATAGAAGAAAATGAAGAATTTCACAAGAAGATAAATGAAGACAGCCTTTTGCACGCTCCCATCTTTGTCATCAAGCCTCGTTCCCACACCATCTGGGAAACTCAGAATCTCAAATTTCATTGCACAGTGAGTGGGTGGCCGGAGCCGCGGGTCACTTGGTACGTTCTCATTCATACTCTGGTTTGTATTCAGCATTTGTACCCACTTTTGCCTTGACTTAGTATGTTACTGCTCTGATGGCTACTAGCAATAACTAGTCATTTTGTTTTTACCATATGGAATACATAAGTCAGTAAACTGTACACATTCTGAAACTGTGTTGAATATGACCCCGTGGGACATATACCTAGCTTTGTACTGTACGTTCTATATCAGTGCTACATAAAACACAATCTCTATTACTGCTTTATTTCTGTATTTTCTATCTAGAAACTAGGTGTGAAAGCAGATCCTATCAGAACTTTGTTACAAAACCAAAATTCTTAAGACATTTAGAAACAAAACCCCAAACTTAATTACAACCCAAACCAAACCCAGTATATTAGGCCAAGGGCCCATCCCTAAGCGTTTCTGGCCATATTTTTTTTCTAATGATTCAACATTTTTGGGTTATATTACTTTTTGTTTTCTAATAGTTTTTTTTAATGATTTTATTCTAATTTTAAAGATTGCTCCTGCTTTAATATGGTATTGTAGCAGTTTCCTAATTTTTCTAAGATTTTTTCAATAATTTGTTTAAAAAATAAACAAAACCAATGTAAGACAAAGTGAGTTTTGGCAAAAGCAGAACCAAAACACAAACCCTGTCTAAAACAGCAAACATTTTTTCAACCAAAACACGAGGGAAAGTGCCCACCCTTAATTATATCATATAGTGCACTTTCTTTGCACAAAAGTGATCCTGTTATATTCGTGAGGTAAGAGTTCAGATTAATTTAACACATACTTCATATATAAAAATCGAAATAACATTTTTAATGCATGGTTCAATATTATCATTATTATTATCAGTGTTTGACAAACCTATACATTTGCTCGCCCCGGGCGAGTGGATTTAACCCCCGGGCGAGTAAATATTGGCCCAAGCAGCACACGTTTGGTACTAGGTGGCGAGTAGATTTTTTTGTGTGGCGAGTAGATTTTTTGGTGATTTGTCAACCACTGATTATTATTATTAATATTAGAATGATTAATTTCCTTCTTTAACATATTACACGTATTAGTGAAAGTGAACTGCCATGATATACAAATAACATGCATATTTAATCAAGCGTATTGTTATATACAGATACAATTGGAGTATAGCTCTTTGCTTTGAGGAGTGACACTTGATGTCAACAAAACTAACAATAACAATAATAAACATAATATTTATTTCCAATTCTTTACTGGCTGCTTCCATGTAGATTACAGGATTAGAAATGTGCTGGAAAGATTGCAGCCCAGGTATAGCTTTATGGATGCCTCGAAAGAAAAATTACAAAGCACATTGTCTACATGCAAATTATTATTATTATTATTATATTCATATTATATATACTACCATCTACTGGTTGTGTACAAATAAATGAGAGTGTGAGTAAGGAGGAAGTCAAGGTAGTGTCTTGACATCTTGCTAGGAGATGCAACAGGCTTGTTAAATCGTAGAAAGAACCAAAATAAAAGACACAGTCGTACATGCACAAAGTTATACTGTAGGCAAAAAGATATGGAAAACCCAGGATATATGAGAGCTACTGTGGACTTGAAAGCTATTAGCACATGGAATGCCAGCAGGGACCTGCTCTCTAACATTAGCATATGACTTCTCCAAATGGCATTTCACTTTCCACAAATAACAAGTGTCTTCAAAATGAGTTATGCTTTTTGCCAGTAGGATAACCCCATCACTGCCACAGGGGCCTAAGACTCAATGCAAATCAGTCAGTATACTGTATACGCCTGCACCAAAGGGGCTTATGCCAAGGAAAAGTAAATTCTGTTTACCACCTTTTTCCAGTCAGTGATTCTCATAACCATGTTTTCTTCACCCAGGTACAAAAACAATGTGCCTATCAATGATCAAATTCATCCTGACAAGTACAAAATTGAAAGTGGATACGGACTTCACTCACTGGAGATTAACAAGTAAGTAATGGTTAATCACTCAGCGTACAATGCAGAAATAATGTTGTCTATGCCCCAATGAAGATGAAATAGTTATCCAAATTATTGGATAGTTTAAAAACACTCCATTTCCTGTCCTTCTACTCAAAAGTCCCTGTCAGTTTGGGATCACTGTGCAGAATGTTTTGGGTTAATCTCAAAACCTTTCCACCTCCCCCCTATATTTGGAAATGCTGACTTTCCTCCAGGATTGAATAAATATACGTTACATTTTCTTAGGAGAGTAGATTTGAACAGATACCTTAATCTGTTTGTTGGACAGAACGTCACCTAATTTTAAGATATTAAGGAAAAATACCAATCCTCTAAGTGTGAGTTTCTAGAAGTTTTGGGAGAGCGTGAAGGAGGGTCAGACACCCGTGGCTACTTACGAGAGAATATATCTCTGAATTACAGCTGGAAGGCCTGTTTTTCCTCCTTTTATCAACGATTGGCCATAGCTTTTCCGTTGACTAACCTTCTATACATGAGGTATCGGGAAATGGATCTGCAGGCTTCGATTACATTTGAGGAGTGGGAGGAGATATGGGAAAAACTTCCACACTGTCAATCTGTGTCAATTATATGGAACAAGTTTATAACATGTTTTTTAATGGTTATCTCACATACCAGTTTATATTGTCAATATGAAACAATGTCCCAGTTATGCTGGAGGGGATGGTGAGAGATTGGTATATTATTAATGATGTCCATTAGGAGCAAGGTTGTGTAATGGCTAAAGGATTGTACTGGTCAGCGGATCCACTTAGACCATGGTTCTGTCTTCTTTTGAAACCTGACATTGATCATCATTTAAATATACTTATTGCCAACATTTGTCTAGCGACTAGAGATGCCACAGGGGAAAGAAGACGTGTCACATGGGGAATTAACTCAGCCCTCCAAATAATGATCAAACTGTTTTTTTTTTTTAAATTGGATAAAAATTGAAAAACTGACCAGCATCTTCAAAGGTAACCAACTTCATTTGGAAACATCCCCCCTGAATATATTTGCAGATCGCCTTACATCCCTGACTACATACCATTATGTTACTCTCACTGTTACTGGATGCTCTTTGATTTACTGGACCGGTTTTTCTGTTAAATACAAAACAATATTAGGAGACAGATTATTAAAGGATCTTTATGTTACAAATTATTTGTAGTCTGTACAAACTTGCAACACTGAACCTCCCCCAACCCCTTACTTACCTCATTTTGTCATCCTCGTCTACTTCTTGCCTTTTTTTAAGTGTTTATGCCCCCTCCTCCACTCCCCCCGTATTAAATTGTCTCTATAGCAAAATTGAATAAAGAGTTCTAATAAAAACACTCAACATCTTGCCTCACACATGGCTCAGTTTGTTATTGCCTCCCACATGACATAGGGGACTAGTGTGTCTTGAATACTTATCCCAAGTGAACAAGTACAGATGTAGCAGGTGTTCATGCAGCTGCTGGCACGCAGCAGCAGGTGCAATAACGCGTTAGCACCGCCCCTTTGTTGTGCGCGACTAATAACGTTACAGTAGTGTCGTCTTCCGCTGGCACATTGTGTGTGTCCCGTTGCAACGCGCCAATGTGACCATTAACTGCTGTATCTGTACGTGGAACTGCGACTATAACATACTAAAACTATGGATTCATATACATCATTGTAATGCAAGCCACAAACATGCACAATATCCCACACGGAAAAGTAAAGAAACCCAAATCCTAATTTCAGCTGTATTTATACTTGGCAACGAGCTCCACTTGTCAACATCCTACCAAGCCCAGGCACTTTGGTGCTTATGTGTGTTTTCTGAACAGGTATCTTGTAAAATATATATATACTGTATATATATATATATATATAATCTAGATATCCTATATATAATATATATATATATAATATATTATATATATATTTATATATATATATTTATATTTATGTAATTTTAATTGGTAATGCATCTTTTATACAATTCCTTATAAGACCACCATTTACGTCATCTCTACATTAATGTTTACAGCTTTTTGGTCATATTGTAGGTACTATTTGTAAAGTGCCATTAACCTTCGTTATATTGTAATTCTTTTTTCCTAACATGTTAAGAATGCTTTTGTTTTTTGAACTCCGCCATCTTTTGCTGTCTTCTTCCCTCACTAAGCCCCTCCTGAATGACAGCGTTATTTATAGGACACTGATACATTCTTGGGATTTCTGTGACAATCCCGTATAAATGAATGCAGCACAGGTCTTTAATGAACAGCTAGCAGCTGGCATTAGAAAGATGTTGGTTGAGTATTTTGGTTCTTCCATGATAACTATCCTGTCATACTGTGTATCCGTGTATTGTGTATCCATGCTTCCAATTTCATTTTATGCTAAATATAACTGATTGTGCTTCAACTATATAATTGTACAGACTACAGTAGATATCTGAGTTTTTGTTTTAAAATGCAGCAGCTATGAGATTTGTCATTCAATATTATTTCCAGGCAACTCTTTGTCTTTGTTTGCTGTTACATCAGATGCAATAAGACAAGAGGAATGAGACAGACATATTCACTAAGCACTGAAGCCATAAGGCACCGCGTAGCCGAGGGGTGACCAACTCCAGTCCTCAAAGGCCAGCAACCGCTCGGGTTTTCAGGATATCCCTACTTCAGCACAGGTGGCCTAACCAGTGGCTGAACCACTGATTGAGCCACCTGTGCTTAAGCAGAGGTATCCTGAAAACCTGACCTGTTGGCGGCCCTTGAGGAATGCAGTTGGCCACCCCTGGCGTAGCCCATTCATTTCAATAGGATGTAAAATGCCTTTCAGCTTAGCACCACTAAGTAAACATGGCGCCTAATGTACATATGTCTCCGGCAGTGTCAACTGTCGCAACTAGTCTTTAACAGCTCTCTCAGCTGCTCTATTTAGTTTTATATATTTTTTACAGGATTGGAAGTGGGGGGAGCAGGGATCCCCTGGAGTTATTTTTAGCTCTCTTGAACCTCCGCTTCTTAAAATATTTACTGGTGAAGGTACCAGTGTTGAAACTCCTTCCAGGGAAAACAAAATGGCCACCAAACCATTGGCCAATAGGACGCCACAACGTCATAGAGCGTGGCTTCCTATTGGACGGCCATTTAAGTAGCCTAAAGAAGCACAGTACCTTCACCGGTGAGAATCTCCTAAACCGGGAGGTCCCAGCAACTAAACATATCCTATATAAAAAAAAAAGTATGTAACATTGGCGGGATTGCTGCTTTAAAAATAGCACATTTTAAAATAAGGTTTAAATTTGATGCGAAAGAATCAAAACAAAGGCTGCATTGGTTATATCTGATTTTGTATTTAGACCTCTTAAGCAATGATCCTGTAGTAATGTTAAGTGGTTAAAGTATTGCTTTAAACCGAAAACTATTGGAGCAGTACAATGTCTTTCTAATGTAGATCCAAACGTATAAAATGTTCTTCTTCCAGGTGTGATTTTGAAGACACCGCCCAATACCACGCTTCAGCTATGAATGTAAAAGGAGAAATTTCTGGTTATGCTTCTCTCGTGGTAAAGAGTAGGTTTGCAAAAACTTTTTACATTTTTATAATACCTTTATGTAGTAAATACTGGGGGTTAATACGGTGTTTTATCTAACCTTTTGTTTCCATTAGGGTACAAAGGGGAGTTGGATGTAACACCTTTTCCTGCTATAAGGAGTGACCCATTCAGCTGTAAGTTGAACAAGTGTTTGTCCTTGTGTGTGACAATAATAGGACCATAAGATAAAACAGATGCACTTTGTACCACTTATTATGCTGTTTTTGGCAAGAAACACAACTGTGTAAAATGTGACCCAATATATCACATATTCACATAAGTGCCTGACAACTAATGGTACTGTAGCTTGCATAAATTGGGATTTTGTGTCACAGGCTTATGTTATGTAGCCCTAAAAGTAGAAAGGCAATTTCCTGCAGTGATTACTATTTCGTGCATTATCAGTCCACTAAAATGGATTGAAAGCTCTTCCTTATATCGTATAAAATATTTAAAAATTGTATTGTGACCTTCTCAATAATGCTAATAGTTATCAAAGCAAACGAGGGTACAATTTATCGAGCCCTTATAACCTTCTGGATTCTGTATAATTTGAGACTTTCTAAATGATTTACATCAACCCCAAAAAATATTCTAAAGAAAGGCGTACTATTTGACATTTTTCTTCTGCATGCTTTGTTTTACAATGTGACTTTCTTTCCTCGTTGCTCTGTTTCATTGTTTTTATTCCTAACACAGTTGCCATCACCCCCCATGGCTTTGGTTCAAAATTTGACATACATTTTGTTGACACATTTGGAGTGTCGTTTGGGAAAGAAGGCGAGACATTGAGCTTGGGATCCACGATCATCATACATCCCACCATAAAGCGCTTCCAACCAGAGATCCAGTGGTACCGAAATGGTAAGAATGTCATTGTCGGAGAAGCGAGATTAATGATTACTTTATTCTAGAGAGACAAAGCATCCATCACAGATACGGTTGGGTTGCATGAAAGTAAGAAAAAGAAGAGAGAAACTTAGGCCTCGTTCAGGTGGTGCGGCTGGCTTCGGAGAGGTGAGTGGCGTGCTGCGTGGGACACAATGTATTCAAATTGAATACTGGTTGTCATGGGTAGCAGCTGCACTGTCTCCGAAGCCAGGAGTTGACGCTGGCTACAGTTTCAATAAACAAAAAATCGTTTTTTGAAGCTGCAGCAGCGTCACTGGGACCATCGGCAGCCAATGAAATCATTCTTGAGAATGATTTCATGACTGCAACGGATCCTAAGCTGCCGTCTGTAGCCCCGCCCCCTCCCCGCCCTCCTCAACTCCTGAAAAAGTCTGCTGGAGGATGAACACACATCCCACTCAGCAGACTCCCCCTCCCTCCTCCCGAACGCCCTCCTCCAACCACTCCGCTCGCTCGTCACCCTGAACGAGACCTTAGATGTTTGTAAGAAGCACTGATCAATGACTGTGTGCGAATGATGTAAAACAGATTTGCTCCAACCAGTTTTTGCGTTAGAAATATCCCCATGCTACCCTAAGATATGACATATTTTCATATTTCTAAAATAGTTATTTGATTGCCTGTAGCTATCAATAAAAGCAATAATTGGCTTTGTCCACTTTAGACCTTATACTTTAGTTTCTTTTAATGTTTATCTGAACTTGGTCATGGCAATTTTGACCATGTTACACTCACCGAACCCCTCAGTCCAGAGATACTTCCCCCATTTAAGTGACAGCTTCCTGACAATGTCCTTAACTAGCTCCAATAGAAGGCGTGTGTGTTCTAATTAGCAGGCACCACATAATGACATTGCCTTGATTCATTGGCTCACTGGCAAGAAAGTTGCCGGAGGAAACGAAAAGTGGGGCTTGGATAGGGTATCGCTACTTCAAAGCCTTTAGTGTTAAAGGTTTCAGTAGCATGGAGACACATACATTTGTCCACTAGTTATGTAATAGCTACAGTTACATATATGGGAAAGCAGCCAACAAATGTATTTTCAGAGCTCTTTTTGTAACAATGAAACAGTCCTATTTAGGGATGCGGAAAGTCATTTGAGGGATTTATACTCCCATGACGAGCTTCTTCAACCAGATGTTTTCTTAATCTGTACCGGGGGTGGACTTCCTCCGAAACGGAACCACAGGACTTTCTCATTGGCGAGACCAGAGACCTTTGTTTTTGTTATTGCAAACAAACAGAAAATAAAGTTAAGATGCCCCAGATGTCATGCCCGGATTTTATTCCTATTTCCCCACAGTAATGATGCTATCTTATTGTTTATACTGATTTCTATTTTTTTTTTAAAGGAAAAAATATGCAGCAAATACAAAGAGAAATGTCTCTGCAGCCACAGCTGAGAATAGTGCAGTCCAGCTCTGGAGGACCTCTGGTTCAGACTAGGATTTGTTTTATTTTAAACGTTTGCAGGCAAACTAAGCTACAACTCTTCTTATTTTTTGGCCCCGATATGTCCACTATAATGCCTTCTTTCAAGGGTGAAGTAGAATTATTAAGGATATTCATGAATGAAGATGATATAGACGTGATACCTTTTTATTGGACTAACAATAGATATTATAAGACAAGCTTTCGAGTGTCTCTCTCTTCCTCAGGTGCACAATGCTGATTTACAAAGGTTCCATGAGCGTATCAGGCCTGACCTGAGGAAGAGAGAGAGCTCTCGAAAGCTTGTCTTATAATATGTATTGTTAGTCCAAATGAAAAAGGTATAATACTGAAGTACTCTAGGATATTCATACACACAATACAGGCGACGAGAAATATACAGTTCAATTTGTTCTGTATTATCTAAGGGCTTTCTGAAATAAAATGTGAGATATTGGTTTCTGGAAAAAAAATTCTCTCAGGGACAACACATTATTCTGCAGGTGATTAAAAAGTGTAAAAGTTTTGAAATGTAAGTGTTTGAATTGGGAAAATTTCTGTGATCAATGTGATTTTTTTTAAAAAAAACCTTAATAAAATATTCTGTAAATAACAGAAATAATAAATTGTGCTTATAAAATAAAATAATGTCCAAATCTGTCCTGATTTGAGGTTAAAATTTTTTTTTTTATGAAGGGCCATATTTATTAAGTGGGGCTCATGCCATAGACCAGGGGTGAGCAAACTTTTTATGCCGACCCCCTTCATCATGAATTTCTCGGGCCCCCCCTGCCTGATGTAATCAAAATCACTGAAAAAAAAAAATCCCTTTATTAAACGGTATAACATACAAATCCAAATATGTTTAATACTTACATATTTCAACAGCTCGTGCTTGCCAAATTAGCTGCGTGCACGCTGCCGCTAGAAGCGTTGACATCACACCAACTCCCAAGCTGAGCACAGGGTGTCCTGCAATTGTCAAGCGTGGATCGGGGCTATTTGTGTGGTGTTCTGTGTGTGTCTGTTGTTTTTATTGACTGCTGCTGAGCGCAGATCAAAGTCATTTTGTTTTGTCTCCCCAAGCGCCAAGCTTGGAGACGTACGTGCACAAAGGACTCTTTGGGGGGGCATTCATCCACCTCTTTGCTCCGTCCCTCTCCCTCCCCCCCCCCTTTTTTTTCTTCCTTCCCCTCCATGCTTTTTCTTTCTGCTATCCCCATTGCATCCAAACTCCTACCCTACAGTATTATTTATTTTTTTTCCCCGTTTTCAATGTTGTGTTTTCACAGTTTTTACTCATTATTTCTGTACATTCATAGTATGATGATATAGGTCCTGCCACCCTTCCACTTGCAGAGGATCGCAGCGAGCAGTGCCAGCGGAGAGAGCAGGAACCAGCGCTATATGCGGGCAGACCCGAAGGAGGGGCGTTTGGACTTCACCGAGCTCGGGCGTGCTCCTCCCCGTCACCTCGAACCCTCCGCGTCACCAACCACACCATCCACGTCCCCAGCCCCACACCTGCACTATCCTGTTCAGCCACCCACGCACACACTCTTCCGCTCCCCGGCACATCTTCTTCTTATGCCCCTCGCAGCACAGGCGTCTGCCGGCCCCGCGCACCCAGTTTTTGTCGCACCCGCCGTGCGCCCCCCTATAATAAATCTTGTGGCCTCATTGCCCCCCACCGTTTGCGCACCCACTGCATTACAACACCTATCTCTCATCAATCAATCACCACATACACACACTCACCACATACACTCAATCAGTCACCACACACCACCCACTCACTCACTCACCATACACACACACTCAATCCCCCCCCCACACACACACACACACTCAATCCCCCCCGTCTCCCCCCACACACACACACACCACACACAACTCATCCCCACACCATCACACACATCATCCCCACACAACCACCTCACACACCAATCCCCCCCACACACACAACCCCTCCCCCTCACACACAAACCACCCCCAAACCCCCCCCGTCACACATACACACCAATCCCACACACACTCAACCCACACACACCAAGTCCCCCCCCACACACACACAAAACCACCCCCCCAGCACAAACCATCGCCCACACCACACACACAAAGTCCACCCCACACACACACAAAACCAATCCCCACACACACACTCAATCCCCCCCCCACACACACCCTCAATCCCCCCCCCCACACACACACATCACCCCCACACACACATCCCCCCCCCACACCACAAACCAATCCCCCCCCCCACCACACATACCTCAATACAAACACACACCAAAAAACACACCACTTTCTCCTGGAGGGCGACAGCTCCGATCCCCAACCCACACTGCTGCTGAAAACTGGTGTCGGGAAGCAACAGGAAGAGGAGAAGGGCTGTCTGTGTGCAGAGAGAAGCCCCGCCCCCTCTGCAAGACACAGAACACATAGAAGCAGGTAGGAGCTTCTGGCCTCCTGGCACAGCTGCCCGCCCCCAGGTTTCCTGCAAGCACCGCCGCCGCGCCCCCCTACATAATCGTGCGTCCCCCCCAAGGGGGCGCGCCCCACAGTTTGCGAACCGCTGCCATAGACCCTCTGAAATTGTAATTTGCAAATGTAGCAGTTCCCCTTACCTCTGTGCTGGGTAGGGAGGGGGGCGAAAGGCTTCTGCGGTGATCAGTGGCTTCAGTGGGGCATGCGGCTGCATGTGGCGATAGGGAGAGGGAGCTCTATTGCTCCTGAGCTCTGCTGCGGACGCCCAGGCATGGTGCCACCATTGTAGATGTGCTGCGTATGCGCATTGGAGGATTGCGCATGCGCAGGAGAGTCCGGAGTTGCGGTGGCCATTACCGAGTGATGCACATGCGCAGTACTAGTGTAGTAGTGGTGGCCATCTTAGGTTTTGCTCCGCAGGGAAACTACATTTCCAAAAGTGCTCTGGGAGATATAACCACATAGGCAGGGTTAGCCAATAGGGCTCCCCGGATCCCCTGAAGGGGATATTGCTACATTTTGCGTGCTTAGAGCGCCAGGCGGCAGTTAGAGCCAGGACAGGGAATGGGAAGGTAGGGTCTGGGTGTCGGTGGCACCCAGATTATACCAGATTACCCCTTTAGGTCCCAGATAGGCCCCACTCACGTTCAGCTTGTGGTTGCTACAGGGAAAGCCCATAGTTAGGGACACATCCTCAGTAGCTGCCAATTGTGAGGATAAACATCAGCGAAGACGCCGCACGGTGAATTGCGACCGGTGGTCTGGGACAAGATCACATATGTTAAGAGACTCTTAAAGGTGATACCCTCCTACTGGAGTTCACCCCACTCAGAGGCGGACACCGTTGTGGACGATGCCATCACTGGATCAGCTGATGCGTGTTGCTAAGTGAGCCGCACTGGGTGCTGGAGGACCCGGCAGGTACCTCAACAAAGTGCACCAACGGTTCAAGGGTAGCGCTACCATACACACATTTGGGTGGGCCCTGACATTGGGAGAAGGACATCAGGGTAATGGTGCCTAGCTCCCAATGTACTTTTGGGGACACTCATTGGTGGTACTGTATTGGGTGTGATATACTGTGTGGTGCAGGTACTGTGATATATGTTCAGTAAAGAATTATTATATACCTGAGTGTGTATTTACTGTTTGGGTCTCTGTGAGGGGCTTATCCCGCTACGCTGGGATCCCTCGCAGGTGGAGGCGCTGCCCCGAGACGAGCAAGATATCACCCCAGGCTCCCAGTGGCGGAGGCTCAGGCTTTCTGGTAGCGGCAGTACCAGTAGTCTCTTTAGTCAGGGGGAAAGAGGGCTACGCAAATAAAACCTAGTATTTCCACAACATAAACAAAGTCAAACAATGATTCTCACATTTAGAAGAGCTTTAGTTATACTAGTGGGAAACTTCAAGAAGTAGGTGGTGGATGAAATGCTTTTATTTGCGAGTAAGACAGGTTCAGTTTACGATATGGGAAGTCATTTCAGTAAACCTGCAAACTAACTTTCTCATGTGCAAAAACAGCTCCCATATTGCTTGCACCTTTTCGGCCATCAAATTTGTGCTATTACCATGCAGCCAATGCAAAATTGTAACAGATTTTTTTTTTCAAGGTAAAAGTATAATAATTTAAATTATCTAACGAAAATCTACAGGTTTTGCCTATTTCATAATCACTGATGAATTATTCTCAAACTTCTATATTTCAATTGAAACCTTAATACAACAGTCTGTTTCTACTAAGTTACCAATGTAAGACAAGTGCAATAGGCCCAAAATGGCATATACATATCTGAAACACAACACAGTTGTGTATTTTTTGGTGGTGCATTATTTTAGACGACTAGAGTGAGGAGCAGTGTACTCAGATGTCAATAATTGCACAAGGCTGAGGAAAGCATTAACATCACAAAACGAGGCACATCCAAGCCACTGCTCTTATTTAGGCTGCACGACTGCTTCAAAATGAAGTTATCCTCACAGCACATCTCTGAGCTGAGATTTGAAGAGCACATTGAGTAATTCCTCCCCCACCATGCATTCTATTGGATCCCCTATCCACTGTGTATTTATTTATCTAGTCACCTTATTAACCCCTCCCCGTATTCCATCTATTGGACACCACCGTCCCCATGTACACTGCTTACTTACCTAGCTGCACCTTTAAATTTCTCCCAGCACTTTGTTCAGATAGTGAAGCGCTAATTAGCCCTGTTCAATTTGGATAGTGTGTTACTTCTTAGCACTAGAAATTCAGACCTAAATTGGGGAAGGCAGTGCTCACATTTTAAAGTGTCAATATTTTTAAGTAGTAACAAAGGAGGGAGAGGTTGTGAAGGGCCCTGAGAGGTTGGAAAGCTTGTAACATCAAATAGGTCCAGTAGGTCCAATAAAATGTATCATACCATTTACTCCCTCTCCCTCCTTTGTTACTACATGGAAGAAAGGACCAACACGGCTACCGCTCCTTCTTTGCCAAATATTTTTAAGTGTATCTGGAGTGAAACAGGGAGTTAAAGAAGTGTTGGGAAGTGGATTTCTGTCTGGGTGTTACTACTGCTTCATCAACAAGAAGAAATTATTTCACATCTTCATGTCAGCTCCTCCCTCTTCCACTCTCACACTTCTCAAACGTTCTCACCGTGCACCAAGACCCTTGACTCACTTTAACCTGCCATATTTTCTCTCAATACTTCACCTTACAATCTCACACCCATCTCATTTGCTCTTTCTTGACTATCTCCTCTTTCAGTACTGGATGTTCACCTTACCTTTCCTTCTTCTTACTGCAACATCTTTCCTCATAAATATGCTTTCTTTCTTCCAATATAAATTTCCTCTGCTCTTCTTACCCCCAACATTCTTTGCAGTCTTGAACCCCACAGCTTCCTGCATTCATTTATACCACCTTTCTTTGCCATTGCACATCGTCTTACAAGTTTTCCTCTCATCACCTACAGTATTTATGTATTTATTTATAAAATATTTTACCAGGAAGTAATACATTGAGAGTTACCTCTCATTTTCAAGTATGTCCTGGGCACAGAGTTAAGACAAATAATATATGTTTACAAATACAGTAACATAATGAGCAGGGTATACAATATATACAAGACATTGCGTGCACAGTTAAAGATAATTTGTATTATAGGCGTATGTAACAGTTACAGACCAGATTAAAGTGTGAGACAGCCTTAGATTTGAAAGAACTTAGACTGGTGGTGGATGTGAGAGTCTCCGGTAGGTTGTTCCAGTTTTGGGGTGCATGGTAAGAGAAGGAGGAACGGCCGGATACTTTTTTGAACCTTGGGACCATGAACCGTCTTTTGGAGTCTGATCTCAGGTGATAGGTACTGCATGTGGTAGGGGTGAGGAGCTTGTTCAGGTAGCTGGTACGGTAGAAAAAATGAATGGTCACTACTCCCTTGTACCGACACAAGCTTGGTAGATTAAAAAATAAAACGCTGCATGCTGGATCCCCAGTGAGAGCACAGCTGTTGGCTTTCTGGACGCGGCATAGGACGAACTACATGCCGCAGCGCATTGTGTGCCGGGTCTCCAGTTAAGCGCAGCTGATTGTTCCCGTGACGTCATCACCATCGACTGGCTGGGGAGTTGGTGCGACCGCCAGACAGCAGAGCGGTAGCGGCATCCATTAGAACCTTGCGCAGGAGCGCCCTGCTTTCCTGGTCCAGCAGCTGTGTACCCGCATGTTACAGGTTACGGGTGTTTCATTCATTCACACAGCTCAGCTGTTGGGGTGGCAGGGATACTAACAGGTTTAGGGCAGCATCTATTTGGGACATGTATTGAGTTTACAAGTGGTGTGTCTGCGGTCAAATTACTATGTATCTCTAGTTCCTATTTGCCATCGGGCCCCCGGTTGGTTTTATTATACCAAGAAGCCACCCCTTACCCTATAACTTCATTATCATCATATACCTGCATTGAGACCACTTCCTTTGTTGTACCTGGACAGTGGCTGTATACCTGCCTATATACCTATACGTGATTGCTTAGCATAGGAACACGGGAGGTCATTCTCCACCTTTTTTCCAGGTAGCTGGGTAGCTTGCCCATAAAGAATTTAAAGGCAAGTATGCCTATTCCCCTTTCTCTATTTGGCAGTAGGACACATTTTCCAAACCATGGCCCATATCCCCATTTGCTCTTCCACTGACTGCTATTGTGTTCCCTTTCTAATATATCTAAAATCACAAACCCTCCCAAACTGGGTTTCTATCCCCTGCTTTCACCTTTCTCTACTTTTTTTGTGCTCACTAAGGTGCTAGTTTTCTTTCTAACAAAATACTTGTGATTGACTTCTTCTTCTCTTACTCTCTTCAACTCTTTGCACTAACTGAAACTTGGCTCTCACATGCTGACTGCTCTGGAGGCAGCTGTATCCTGTGGAGGCCTCTCTTTCTCACACACCTCGCCCAATGGGACATTTTTGGGGAGTGGAACTTCTGCAAGTTTCAGCTCCTGCATACACATGTGCTTCCCTGACATTCTCATCCATTCTCACTGTTTATCTTTTTTCTCCAATGCGCATTGCTATAGGCCACGTAACTCTACATCCTCCTACTCTATTTTCCTTTCTGACTTTGTATCCTGGTTATTCTTCCTCGTCTCTTCTAGCTCACTCAATATCACCCTGTCTCTCCCTTGCCTTTTTCCGCTACACTTCAAGAAAGCCTTGTTTTTTTATGCATACTGTACTTCATTTTCTCAACCCCATAACCTACTAGATCCTGTGCAATCAGGCATTCGCTCAGCATACTCAACTGAAACCACACTCACCAAAGTAACTAATGACCTCCATATTACCAAATCATATGGAAACTACTCCATTCTGATTCTCCTTAACCTCTCCTCTGTTTTCAATACAGTTGATCACCCTTGTTGCCTGCAAATCCTTCACTCTCTTGCATCCATGGCACTACCCTCTCCTGGTTTCCCTCCTAGCACTCTCGCCGCTCCTTCAGTGTGTGTTTTGCTAAATCCTCCTCTACTTCTATGAATCTCTGTTCATCCCCTACTGTTCTCTCTATATATACTCTTGCTGGGTGACCTCATAAATTCCTTTGGCTTCTGCTGTCATCACTATGATGATATGGCTTCACACTATATGTCACATATCACTGATTGCCTTTCAGCAATCGCTGCCTGGATGGCTCTTCATCAACCTAATAAGCTACACTCCAGCGGTCTTGTGAAACTTGGTAAAAGGTTTTATTTAAAGGAAATTGATGTCTCGGTCATACTCGGGGCCTTTCTCAAGATTTTGATTCATATTAAGCCCTCACCGATGGCAGGATGTGCACCCGTGGCAGCTGATAATTAACTTCTTAAAAGAAGCATCTCATTCAATTATTTAAGCCTATGCGGACTACTGACTCCCGATATATACTGTCTCCCCATATACAGATATAGCCAGACTAATCTTTGTTTCTGCAAGAGGAAGCCACGGGATCCCAGCCACGGGATCCCAGCCGCGGGATCCCAGCCGCGGGATCCCAGCCGCAACATCCCTGGGTTAGTGGGAAATCCTAGCTATGCGTGATCCCATTGGGAAGTTATGGAACACCCGCAGCGATGCCGGGAAAAGCCGCCATTGTCACCTTAACTGAAACCGCAGCTTTAGCTAAAGGAAGTCCGGCTACACCTGTATCACTTACATTGTAAGCTCTTCCGGGCAGGGTCTCCCTTTGCCGTATGTTATCATTTATTTGATGCTCTTATCCCCATTGTTTGTAATTTTGGATAGAGCTGCGTACATTGTCGGCGCTATATAAATAAAATGATACATATATCCCAAGAATAATATCAGACCCCAGAAAACAGACGAGACTATATAGGAGGATAGATATACAGTTACTGCGGATGTAGAAGTCGAGGTCTCCAAAACAGAAAGTACCATCTGTGAGTAGACACCACAGATTTGAGCGGATGCTGAGTTTTATACAGGATAACATTTTACCTTATGTGGAAATTTACAGTGCATCAGAAGCCAGAGCGCTGAAGAAGTGGGACAAGAGCCACCACACATGATAAAGTGACTTTGTTCAGGTTACATATCATAGTCTGCGAAACCAAGCAAAATTAGAGGAAACAACTGCACCTTTAGTAATGTATCAGAGCAAAAAACAAATGAATTGCTTTCTGGGGACCTTTTCCTTTCATAAATCTGTCAAAGTTTTGCAGTTGGGAGACTTTTGTGTGCCGATTTAGTCTTGTGTTTTTGAGATCAGACACATGTGTGGCAGATTTGTGAGATTTCTGTAAATAAATATGTTAATGCTGCATCTACCTTTAGCCCTTATAGCCTGTGCAATGCGGCTGGCAAACGTTCTTGGGAATCAATGTAATAAAGAAGATGGGAAGCCAACAGTGACACACTGACTATGGGGGCTTATGCAGAGAGCTACTTTAATGAAAGCCGCAACGGCAATAAAGTTGCCACATTATTGCCGTTTATGTTAGCCGTATGCAGGATACTCCGTTACCCATGGGAAAACTTAGGGCCTATGCAGAGAACGGCGAGAATGGCCATTCGCCAGACTTAAAACTCTCCATGTTTTTGGCAGATTCCCCTCGCAGTATGCAGGAAGGTGCGCATATCTGTGAGAGGAATCCGTCAGAGAGATGGCGAGCCCTGGCGAGAATGGCTCCGCTGGCGAGATCTGTCAGCAGAGAGCGAGATTCGCCTCTCTCTGCACAAATCTCAGCGGCCAAAAAAAAAAATGTGTACATATCAATAGGATTTCTATTGTAGATGTGCAGGGGGTCTCCGGGGATGAACCGCGTTGGTTTTATGTCCGGGGACCCCCTGCTTCCCGAGATACAGGCCCCGTTATGAGGTGCCAGTATCTCCTATGCATTGAGATAGCCCGATCACGTGACGCGGGACATTTCCATTCATAGAGATACTGCACCTCATAAGGTGCCTGTATCTCGAAAGCAGGGGGTCCCCGGACATAAAACCAACACGGTTCATTCCAGAGTACCCTCTGCACATGTACACTAATAATAAAAATACAGTAATCTGCGTCATTACCTTACCCTACCGGCTATCCGTTAAGGCATGAAGGTTTAAGCTGCGTTCAGTCTTTTTTTATTTTTTTATTTATTTATTTATTTTTTTACTTCAATATTGTTCATGTGTGCAATCCTAATTCCTAAAGAACCGTATAGCTGCGGTCAAGTCTTTCTCCATGTATTGATAGGCGAAATTTGGTGACATAATTAGTGAAGGGATCTGTTTTTCTCTCTGCTTCTGTCTCTCAGTGGAAGCTCATGAATATTCTGAGCACTCCGCACTGACATGTGCTAAGGAGGGGCAGGGCTGACAAAGGGGTGTGCCAGGGCTTGTGACAGACATGAAGGGGCAGTGCCTTAGCAATGGCTGTTAAATAGAATACAAAAAATTGGTCTTTCAAATTGTGTTTTTAAAACAGAAAATACTAAAAGTATTGGTCTTACTACAGACTGATTTATTTTAAAAAAACACACATGCAGGATATTGACTGAACTGCACTTTAAGTTACAGTAGCATGTTTATTGGACATGGCCCCAATAAACATTGCAATACACAGCACAATCAGGCTCTGTGCCCCCAACACACCTAAACCCCCCTTTTATAACATAACCCATAGTAATTGTTTTAGGCATAGGAATGGTACTATGGCTGGCGGTGGGGCCCTCGGTTTTGCCTGCAGTATCAAGTCTGTGCCCAAACAAAATATACAAGAACATAAATACTTTAACTAAATACACCCCACCCTCCTACCCACCCCTGTGAGCATAACCACCATCACCCCCAACACACCAGGAAGCCTACCGTCCGTCCCTTGGGGACAATACACAACCCTACCCCCCAATACACCACATTCAAACAATACACACACCCGCAAGAAGCATAACAATTATTAAAAAACTATCATAACCCACCCACACCATATAGCAAATATATTGTGGTGTTACTTAACCCCTTAATACAATAACGGTTAGAAAGTGTCATGGAACCAGAACTACCTTTCTGACTCACCTCCCTCTCTCCTTTGCAGCTTCTGCCTGTCAAATCTTATTCCCAGCTGCCTGGAGTTTGCACACACTACTGTGCTGTGTACTTGCACATGTTGATACTTCTTTTCATTTCTTGCCTCTGGGCATGGAATCAGTGAGCTGCTACTGCAGTTTTTCTGAGATCCTCACAGAATGGCTAGTCTGTCCCCCCTCCTGTTTGTTCGAATAGTCTGCCCTCGACTATTCCTTTACCTACCGCCCCTCTTCCTTCTCCACCCTGGTGACAGTAGTACAAGACCCTTCTCTGTTCATCCCCTTGGTGAGGCCATCTCTTTTACCGGTTTCTAACTAATATCACCACTACATACCATCCACAAGTATCTGTATCCTGCTGCCTTTCCCAAAAGTGGAGGAAATATTACAGGGCTTGAGTGGATTAAAGGGAACTGAGTTAATGCTATCGGGAGCCATTCACACATCAAACGTGACCCTGGCTTCAGAAAATAAGCGCTAAGTATTAATGGGTTAGCCACCCTTTACCCATTTCATTTGTAGAGTGGCTGTCATCATTCTCTTTATAATATATCTTCTATTATAATTTTACATATATATCTGTAAAAATATATGTAAAATATAGGTATGATTAGCATCTACAAAGCAATGGTAAAGGATATGCATGTGCCTGTAACCTCCATCTGCAATTGACACATCACTGCCAAATTAAACAAATCCAAATGAAAATAAAATACATATCATCAGAGAATACAGCAAGCACCTATCCAAAGCAGTAAAGTAAATTGGCTATAAAACTTACATTGAACAAGTGTACATGAAGCAAATAATATTTCCATCATATAACAATTGCAATCACTGGTCCCACAAAACAATACCACGATTGAAAGTAACACTTCTATATACAAGCAATCGCAATAATACATTACCACACACATATAATGCCATCCGAAAACATTACAGCAATCTAAACAAAAACACTATTCAAGATTGCTATGCAAACACACACCCATTGCAAATTTTTTTATTTCTAACTATAACACGGGGGCTTATGAAGAGAAGCAACTCGAGTTGGCAGGGAAAAGGCATAAAATAGCCACTGAATGCCGTAAATTATGGCCGATGCCAGGAACCTGCTTACCGTCCTTCATAAATTTTTTGACACGGCGGCGAAAATCAGCACTTGCCAGCTTTTGGTGGAGACTGAAACTTCGCCATAGTATGCCACATAATGGCCGCGTTCAAGCGCTTCGGTCCTACCAGAATTCCACGCTATATCAACATGGCGAGTTTCCAGGTTCTCGCCACTGTTTGGGCGATTTTAAACTTCCGAAAACGGTTTCTGGCTGGATTTTATCAAATCCGCCATGTTCTCGGGAGGAAAAGATTTTGTGCCGAGTTTTTTGTCCAGAAGATGGCGCGATTTCCATTTCTATCCTCTCGCATAAAGTCCCACGATCGTACACCAATGTAAATGTCACCAATAAGCGGACATAATACCATGTGTAATAGAAAGTAAATCTACATAACATTGCACACACACATAGTAACAAAACAGGGAAAAGAGTTGTAATAATACTTGACCAATGCCAATAAACATTTGGAAAAACAACCCGTTAATAAATGGTTATGTATATAGCCCAGAGTGATAATAGATACATACTGGCCATGGATTGAACATTAAAAATCATCTGACGTTTTTGAAAAAACACAAAAAAAAACCATTTCGCCGCTCTCAGCGCGCGTTTTGCCAACTTTGTTGGCGGACGTTTGGAGACAATCTCTCCATTTATAGCCCCATCAGCGCCGAGATGCTGATCGGGTGCTACCTAATAACGGCGATTTTAAAACTGGAGAAATATTGCTTTCTCGCCACCCATCTGCGATTTTTTTTAAGAAGACCAAAAATCGGCGATTTAACTATGGCCAGTTTCTCGTCTCGCCATTTCAAGGATTTGCTATGGCAATTTGGCAAATACATGTTGAGATAGGTGCTTCTTCGCATACTCTGCATGAGGCCCCTATTTTCCATTGCACGTCCTGCTTCTGTCTGCACTTAAGGGCATGTCCCACGAGAATCTACCATTTGCCACGTCACTGCTCCTTGTCTACACGCTTAAATAAGGGCATTTCCAAGTTAAATTTATACCTATTTCTTTCTAAATAGGTGGGAAGCACAGATTTACGAAGGGGAACCCCATTACTCTATATGCCTGGGGCACTTGGTTCCGTGAAAATACCTGGGAACGGTGCCACCGTTACTGTCCTGGTTGTTTAAATACCCCTGACGGATAACATGTCAACATCCGATGGCCCAATTGTGGGGGGTGTTTTAAACCATCCATTTTTTGTGTAGAGGGGACTATTGTAGCAGTGTACAGAGTGGGAATGACGCGGGGTGTGTTGACCTCTGGAAGACCACACAACATTCAACCACACTCGTGGGTATTCATTATTTATAGAAAAAGACGTGCAGGTTGCCAAAGATGTTAGAATAATGCGATCTGGTTTGATACACTCGCAGATCAACAGATGGAAAAACGAGCATTACGTGGTTTGGGCCAGGGGTTACTTCAGACCCATCTTGTGCCTTTAGTTTTTCAAGCTTCTTAATGAAGCTGTTTTTGTGTTTTCGTGATTGATATTACCACCTGTAAATATACCACAAACTGCACTCGTTTTCTTAGTGAAGTTTGTCACCACACAAATGGGATAAATAAGTGCACCACTATAATAATTGCAACACCCGCTGTACATTTATGTATATTTAATCTCAATTTAGGTGATACATATGACAACCATGTGTTATGCAATCTCTTCCATTGTGTAGGAGTTCTCCTTACCATCTTCTAATGGGCCAAAAGCACGAGTGGGGATCGCAGCCATGCTGACTCTGAACCACATCTCAACAAAGAGGAGAGGGCTGTATCTCTGCGAGCCGTCATGGGAAAGACTTGAACATATAGTGCTTATGTCCTTTTGTGAGAGGGTAGAGAAATAGGAACGTTAAAAAGCTATCTGGGGACTACTTAATAGACATACCTTATGTAATAAATTTACTCTGGTGTAATACCAGTGTTCTTTCCACAGTTGCTTATTTTCCTGACAACGCTTTCCTCTCCCCCCCCCCCCCCCAATACAAAATTGCTACACTGTAGTTTACCTTGGTACACATGTAGGTGCTACTATAGCATGAAGGTCTACATGGATAAACGTGGTATCACAACAGCGTGTGTGGGGCTACACTAGATGCCCTCTGCTCAGCTGTGAGTAGCTGTAGCACACTATCGAGCAGCTGTAAGCACATTAGAGAGTAGCTGTAACACACTAGAGAGTAGCTGTAAGCACATAGAGAGTAGCTGTAGCACACTATATTCCCCTACACCTAAGTCTTACTATAAAAAATCCTGCCCTTACCCTAAGCCCGACCCTAAACGTCTTGCCTAAGCCCCTGTAACAATCCTGAATTGTATCTAACTAAAAGGCCTCATTTCAGTTCAATCATCCTTCACTCATGTCACTTAGCATCTACAGTGTGCCTGATATCACTAAGGTAACATCGTTGATTGGTACAATTTTACAGCTCAAGACTGCTGGAAACATTGGGCAATCAAATCACAAACAGGAAAGTGTTGTCAAAGATCTTGCACTGCTTGGGAGGTGGGCTAAACCTGCTATAGAATCAAAAGATGCTTTAAAACTCATTAGAAATGGCGTGAATTGAATTCAAAAGAAAGATGAATTAAACGTCTGCTAATACTACAGAACTGATTTATATATAAAAAAACCATCTCAATTTCACTTTTTGATTCTTTAAGCAATGGGATGCGTTCTTTGGACATCTGTTGCAATTTGTCCACCACTTTTAATTTGATGTGTAGAACCCTAAATATGAACGTTCCTTTCATTTTGAAGTATTCTAAAAATAAAATTTTTGCCGTCTTGAAAGCGTAATGCACAACTTCATTTACAAAGAACTTTTAACTCTTTTTACTGACATATGGGTGGTCCTTGCGCCTGTCTGACATTGCTGGCCTCATCCCGCTGTCCCATGTACACACACACATACATCTGAAGGTACGACTTGAATGCCAAGTATTATGATGATTGTATCTGCAAGAATATTTTTGTGGATTCATTTGAAGGAGCCTAAAGACTTTTAATGTGTGGGCAGATACTGTATTTTTGAATGGGGTGTGGTCCCTTTTGGTGAGTCCTTCTGTCTTCATATTTCTACACTAATGCTGACCTAAGTGTCGAGCCCCACGGCAACCGTTGGCTGTCCTCATGCCTTGATGTCTAACATAGGACTATGATGTCTTGTCCTCTGGAAGCAGCCATCTGTTTGATGTTGGAGCTCTGTGTTGGAAATTACTGTTAGAGATAGGTTAGTAATGACAGCTGTCCACACAGGCATTTGGCACTGTGACAGACAATTCAACTCTATCAATGAAATAGATTCTGTACATGTTTTTAAATATAAAAGGTAATGAATAAGATAACCAGTCTAAGAGTCCACTATTAATTGAAAAGCTATTGCAATATACAAAGACAGAAATTGTTTAAGTTTTACATTTTGGTGACTCGGACTGTTTCCTATAATCCCCAAATAATGGGCATTTTACATATCTCCCTAGTGAGTATCATATATAAGTCTACATTTTAGATGTTTGTTGTCATGTGATTATCCCCATTTTAAAAATATATTTTCTAGTAACTATGTTTTTTATACTGGGGTGTGCACAGGTACTAACGTCTCAACTTATTAAATTGGTACAAAGTCAATTGTGCAATGTCCAATACAAGTGATAACGATCATAATTGTGGCTTGCAAGGACAAAGTACAGGAATTATAATGTTCCAGAGATCTCGAGACATTCTATCGCTCTCGGCCAGCAGCTCTGGTTCTGATATAAAGGGCGAGAGGCATGAACATTACTCTTCTAGACTGACTCCTCAGGATACGAATGTTTTGTACACATTATCTTTAAATCAATATCTTTGTTTAATCTCTCACGTTAATACGGCTCTAATTTTATTCTAGTGGATTAAAGTTGGTTAAACAAACACAATTTTTTTCAATTACTTCAACACATGCTGTTTTATGGGGCCATGTTGGTAAGGTTTTTTTTTGGCCCTGGCATTCTGAAATATTGGGTGATATTTTGTGACTTTGTAACTCCAGATGAAATAACTATTCTTTAGCAGAACATAACTCATTTAAGTGAATCATGTGTGCTGCTCAACACCTACGGTACTATGAATGCGTGAAAGGCTCATTAAGCACTGAACCTGTTTTAATAGACTGTCCCAGCTCTAGGGAGGGTGTCCCTATCCGAGAGAAAGCATTTACGGGCTTCATTCGCATTCACTACCGTGCTTATCAACCAGGACATGTATTCCTTTACCTCCCATCTTTAGTCATTTCTTGCTATATGTCCAGACACTTTTGATATTATGAAGTACTTTCTTTCAGCAAGATCCACATTGTTTTCAACATATACATATTTGAATTTCATTTATTTGTAGCAACCCGATTTATATAAATGGTTTCTTTTCTCTCTATTAAAGGTATATAACACGCCTGTTTTCCGATTACTTTCCTCTAATAAATAGAATTATTAAGTGTCAAAAGTAAATTGTCTTCCCCTCCACTAGACTTCACACGAACATTGATAGACAAAAAAACCCAGAAAGAAAACAAAAAACAAAAACAACCAACAAAGACAGAAAAAAGAAAACCAAACTAAAACTCTTGACAGAATAAACAGGCCCTACCATGGATTCCGCCGGAACAGACCCGACCCAGACACGGACGCTCCATGACTTGCAACATATCATGGTTGGTTTCCAAGAACAACAAGGGCACGTTTTCAATTGGCTTGGTCACGTGGAAGAATATGTCATCTGCTTGGAGGAACGTGCCCGCTGCTCGGACGAATGAGCCGCTGCCGCAGAAGCTGAAATTTTTTGGGGGAAAAAACAATCTTTCCGGAATTTCCTTAAAGCTGCAGTTCAGTCTTTTTTATTTTTTTATTTATTTATTTATTTTTTTACTTCAATAGTTTCATGTGTGCAATCTCTAATTACCTAAAGAACTGTATAGCTGCAGGTCAAGTCGTTCTCCATGTATTGATAGGCGAAATTTGGTGACATAATTAGTGAAGGGATCTGTTTTTCTTCTGCTTCTGTCTCTCAGTGGAAGCTCATGAATATTCATGAGCACTCCTGCACTGACATGTGCTAGAGGGAGGGCAGGGCTGACAAAGGGGTGTGCCAGGGCTTGTGACAGGACATGAAGGGGCAGTGCCTTAGCAAATGGCTGTTAAAATAGAATACAAGAAAATTGGTCTTTCAAAGTTGTTGTTTTTAAAACAGAAAATACTAAAAGTATTGGTTCTTACTACAGAACTGATTTATTTTAAAAAAACACACATGCAGGATATTGACTGAACTGCAGCTTTAAGTTACAGTAGCATGTTTATTGGGGACAATGGCCCCCAATAAACATTGCAATACACAGCACAATCAGGCTCTGTGCCCCCAACAACACCTAAACCCCCCTTTTATACATAACCCATAGTAATTGTTTTAGGCATAGGAATGGTACTATAGGCTGGCGGTGGCCCTCGGGTGTTGCCTGCAGTATCAAGTCTGTGCCCAAAAAAAATATTACAAGAAACATAAATACTTTAACATAAATACACCCCACCCTCCTACCCACCCCTGTGAGGCATAACCACCATCACCCCCAACACACCAGGAAGCCTACCGTCCGTCCCTTGGGGACAATACACCCTACCCCCAATACCCACATTCAAAACAATACACACACCCGCAAGAAGCATAACAATTATTAAAAAACTATACATAACCCACCCACACCATATAGCAAATATATTGTGGTGTTACTTAACCCCTTAATAACAATAACGGTTAATAAGTGTCATGGAACCAGAACTACCTTTCTGACTCACCTCCCTCTCTCCTTTGCAGCTTCTGCCTGTCAGATCTTATTCCCAGCTGCATGGAGTTTGCACACACATACTGTGCCTGTGTAACTTGCAACAATGTTGCATTTCTTGCCTCTGGGCATGGAATCAGTGAGCTGCTACTGCAGTTTCTGAGATCCTCACAGAATGGGCTAGTCTGTCCCCCCTCCTGTTTGTTCAGAGATAGTCTGCCCCTAGACTATTCCTTTACCTACACTGCCCCTCACTTCCTTTTCCACCCTGGTGACAGTGAGTACAAGACCCTTCTCTGTTCATCCCCCTTGGTGAGGCCATCTCTTTTTACCGGTTTCTAACTAATAATCACCACTACATACCATCCACAAGTATCTGTATCCTGCTGCCTTTTCCCAATAAAGTGGAGGAAATATTACAGGGCTTGGAGTGATTTAAAAGGGAACTGAGTTAATGCTATCGGGAGCCATTCACACATCAAACGTGACCCTGGCTTCAGAAAAATAAGCGCTAAAGTAATTAATGGGTTAAGCCACCCTTTACCCATTCATTTGTAGAGTGGCTTCATCATTCTCTTTATATATATATATATATATATATAATGTTACATATATCTGTAAAAATATATGTAAAATATAGGTATGATTAAGCAATCTACAAAGAAATGGGAAAGGATATGCATGTAGCAATGTAAAACATCCGATCTGCAATTGACAACATCACTGCCAAATTAAAAACAAATCCAAATGAAAATAAAAATACATATCATCAGAGAATACAGCAAGCACCTATCCAAAGCAGTAAAGAGTAAATTGCTATAAAACTTACAATTGAACAATGTGTACATGAAGCAAATAATATTTCCATCATATACACAATTGCAATCAATGGTCCAAAACAAATACACGATTGAAAGTAAACATTCTATATAAACAAAGCAAGTCGACAATAATACATTACCAACACACAATTAATGCCATCCGAAAAACATTACAAGCAAATCTAAACAAAAAACACTATTCAAGATTGCTATGCAAACACAAAACCATTGCAAATTTTTTTTATTTCTAACTAACACGGGGGCTTATGAAGAGAGCAACGCGAGTTGCAGGGAAAAAGGCAATAAAATAGCCACTGAATTGCCGTAAATTATGGCCGTATGCAGGAACCTGCGTTACCTCCTTTCATAGAAGTTTTGTAACGGCGGCGAAAATCAGCAACTTGCCAGCTTTTGGTGGAGACCTGAAACTCGCCATAGTATGCCACATAATGGCGCGTTCAAGCGCTTCGGTCCTACTAGAATTCCACGCTATATCAACATGGCGAGTTCCAGGTTCTCGCCACGTGTTTGGCGAATTTTAAACTTCCGAAAACTGTTCTGGCGGATTTTATAAATCGCGCCATGTTCTCGGGAGGAAAAGATTTTGTGCCGAGTTTTTTGGCCAGAAGATGGCGCGATTTCCATTTCTATCCTCTCTGCATAAGCCCCACGATCGTACACAATGTAAATGCACCAAATAAGCGACATTAAACCATGTTAAATGAGAAAAGTAAATCTACATAACATTTCACACACACAATAGTAAGCAAACAGGGAAAAGAGTTGTATAATACGTGACCAAATGCAATAAACATTTGAAAAACAACCCGTTAATAAACATGTATGTATATAGCTCCAGAGGGATATATATACATACATGGCCATGAATTGAACATTAAAAATCATCTGACTTTTGAGAAAAAACACACAAAAAAAAAACCATTTCGCCGCTCAGCAGCAGCTTCTTGCCAACTTTTGTTGGCGGAGCGATTTGGAGAAAATCTCTCCATTTTATAGCCCCGATCAGCGCCGAGATGCTGATCGGGGCTACTAGAATACGGCGATTTTAAAACTGGAGAAATATTGCTTCTCGCCACCCATCTGGCGAGTTTTTTTTAAAGAAACCAAAAATCGGCGAATTTTAATCATATGGCCAGTTTCTCGCCATTTCAGGATTTGCTATGGGCATATTTGGCAAATACATGGTGAGATAGGGCTTCTCGCAGCTCTCTGCATAGGCCCCTATGTTCCCATTGCACGTCACTGCTTCTTGTCTGCAGCTTAAAGGGGCATTCCCACTGAGATCCCATTTGCACGTCACTGCTCCTTGTCTACAGCTTAAAGGGGCATTCCAAGTTAAATTTATACCTATTTCTTTAAAAATAGGTGGGAAGCACAGATTTACGAAGGGGAACCCCATTACTCTTATGCCTGGGGAGCACTGGTTCTCGTGAAAAATACCTGGGAAGGTGCCACCGTTACTTCCTGGTTGTTTAAATACCCCATGACGGATAACATTGCAACATCCGAATGGCCCAATTGTGGAGGGGGTTTTAAACATCCATTTTTTGTGTAGAGGGGACTATTGTACAGTGTGACAGAGTGGTGAATGACGCGGGGTGGTGGACCTCTGGAAGACCACACACATTCAACCACACTCGTGGGTATTTCATTTATTAATAGAATAAAGACGTGCAGTTGCAAATGTGAATGAAATGCAGATCTGTTTGATACACATACAGCAGCACAATGACAAACGAGCATTAACGTGGTTTGCAGGTTTACTTCAGACCCATCTTGTGCCTTTAGTTTTTCAAGCTCTTTAAGCTGTTTTTGTGTTAGTGATTAATTACCACCCTGGTAAATATACAACAAACTGCACTCGTTTCTTAGTGAATATGTGTAAACAACACAATGGATAAATAAGTGCCACCACTATAATAATGCCACCGTGTACATTTATGTATATTAATATCATTTTAAAGTGATACATTATGACAACCATGTGTTATGCAATCTGCTTCCATTGTGTAGGAGTTCTCCTTACCTCTTCTAAATGGGCCAAAATGCACTGGAGTGGGGAGCAGGCCATGCTGACTCTGAACCATCTCAACAAAGAGGATGAAGGGCTGTATACTCTGCGAGCCGTCATGGGAGAATACTATGAACAGTATAGTGCTTATGTCTTTGTGAGAGGTAAGAAATAGGACGTTAAAAAGCTGATCTGGGGACTACATTAATAGACAATACCTTATGTATAAATATTACTCATGGTGTATACCAGTGTTTCTTTCCACAGTTGCATTATTTTCCTTGACAAACAAGCTTTCTCCCCCCCCCCCCCCCCAATACAAAATTGATACACCTGTATTTTTACCTATAGTACACATGTAGGTGCTACTATAGCATGAGGTCTACATGGATAACTGTGGTATACCAAACAGCGGGTGTGGGCTACACTAGATGCCGCTCTGCTTCAGCTGGAGTAGCTGTAAGCACACTAGCGAGTAGCTGTAAGCACATTAGAGAGTAGCTGTAAGCACACTAGAGAGTAGCTGTAAGCACATTAGAGAGTAGCTGTAAGCACACTAGATGCCCCTAACCTAAGTCCTTACTATAAAAAAATCCTGCCCTTACCCTAAGCCCGTACCCTAAAACCGCTTGCCCTAAGCCCTGTAACAATCCTGATTGTATGCCTAACGAAAAGGCCTCATTTCAGTTTCAATCAATCCTTCACTCAGTGTAACTTAGCAGCTACAGTGTATCCTGATATCACTAAGGTAACATCGTTTATTGTTACATTTTACAGCTCAGACTGCTGGAAACATTGGCAACAAATTATCACAAACAGGAAAGTGTTGCAAAGATCTTGCACTGCTTGGGAGGTGGGCTAAACCTGCTATAGAAATCAAAGGATGCTTTAAAACTCATTAGAAATGGCATCGAATTGAATTCAAAAAAAGATTAATTAAAAACAGTCTGCTAATACTACAGAACTGATTTTATATATAAAAAAAACCATATACAATTTCACATGTTTTGATGCTTTAAGCACTGGGGATGCTTTCTTTTGGACATCTGGTGCAATTTGTACACCACTTTTAATTTGATGTGTAGAACCCTAAATATGAACAGTTCCGTTCATTTTGAATGTATTCTAAAAATAAAAATTTGCAGTCTTGAAAGCTAAATGTGCACAACTTCAGTAAAATAACTTTTACTTTTTACTGACATAATGGAGGGGTTCTGCTCCTTTCTGACATTGCTGGCTCATCCAGCTGTCCATGTACACACACACATACATCTGAAGTACGACTTTGAATGCCAAGTTATTATGATGATTGTATCTGCAAGAATATTTTTGTGATTCAATTTGAAGGAAGCCTAAAGACTTTAATGTGGCAATACATGTATTTTTGATGTGTGTGGTCCTGTTGGTGAGCTCTGTCTTCATATTTCTACACTAGATGCTGAACCTGAAGTGTCAGGAGCCCCAGCGGCACCGTTGGATGTCTCATGCCTTGATGCTAACAAGGACTATGTCATTGTCTCTTGGAAGCAGCCAGCTGTTGATGGTGGGAGCTCTGTGTTGGGATACTTTATAGATAGGTTAGTATGACAGCTGTCCACACAGGCATTTGGCACCTGTGACAGACCATTTCAACTCTATCAAGGAAATAGATTCTGTACATGTTTTAAATATAAAAATGTATGAATAAGATAACACAGATTCTAAGAGTCCATATTAAATGGAAAAGCTATTGGCAAATATAACAAAGACAGAAATGTGTTTAAGTGGTTACATTTTGGTGACTAGTACTTTCCTAAATCCCCAAAATAATGGGCATTTACATAGCTCTCCTAGTGGGAGTATACAGTATATAAGTATACATTTTAGATGTTATGTTTTGTCAATTTTGATTATTCCCCATTTTAAAATATATTTCTATTAACTATGTTTTTATACTGGGTTGTGCACATGTACTAAAGTCTCACTTATTTAAAATTGTACAAAGTCAATATGTGCAATGTACAATACAAGTGATACGATACATACATTGTGGCTGCAAGGAACAAAGTACAGGAATATAATGTTCCAGAGAATCTCTGAGACATTACTATCGCTTCTCGGACAGCAGGTCTCTGGTTCCTGATATAAAGGGCGAGAGTGCATGAACATTACGTCTTCTAGACTGACTCATTCATGATACGAAATGTTTTGTACACATTATCTTAAATCAAATTCTTTGTTTAATCTCACTGGTAGTAAGGCTCTAATTTTATTCTAGTGGATTAAAGTTGGTTAAACAAACACAATTTTTTTCAATTACTTCAACACGATGCTGTGTTTGGGCCAATGTTGGTAGAGGTTTGTTTTTGGCCCTGGCATTCTGAAATATTGGGTGATATTTTGTGACTTTGTAACTCACAGATTAATAAATATTCTTTAGCAGAACATAACTACATTTAAGTGAATCAATGTTTTCTGCTCAACACCTACGGTACTATGAATGCTGTTGAAAGGCTCATATAAGCACTGAACCTGTGTTTAATAGACTGTCCCAGCTCTAGGGAGGGTGTCCTATCCGGAAGAGAAGCAGTTAAGGGCTGCATTTCGCATTCACTACCTGCATTATCAACCAGGACATTTATTCCTTTATCCTCCCATACTTTGAGCATTTCTTGCTAATATGTACCAGACACTTTTGATATTATGAGTATCCTTTCTTCAAGCAAGATCCACATTGTTTCAACATATACATATTGGAACTTTTCATTATATTTTGGTAGCACCGATTTATAGAATATGGTTCTTTTTTCTCTCTATTAAAGGTAGATAACACTGCCTAGTGTTCCATGTAATTTCCTCTAATAAATAGAATTATTAAGTGTCAAAAGTAAATTGTCTTCCCCTCCAACTAGACATTCACACAACATGGATAGACACTGAACATAGTCTCAGAAAAGTCACATATAGTTATGGGATAAGATGCCACAATCTCCCAGTTTTGTTTCTCTTATGTTGTACTGTTTGTTTCCATCAGGTGTGAGGTTGGTACCAGTCACTGGACCCAGTGCAATGACACACCAGTGAAGTTTGCCCGGTTCCCAGTAACTGGATTAATTGAAGGACGATCCTACATATTCCGTGTGAGAGCTGTAAATAATTCTGGGATAAGCAGACCCTCCCGGGTGTCAGAACCAGTAGCAGCTCTGGACCCAGCAGACAAAGCCAGGATAAGGAGTAAGAACCGTTCAGCACTAATTAGAGTGCAATCTATTTGAATCTTTAACTGACTCCTTTTACGCATATTAACAGTTACAATTATAACACTCTTATTATGAGTAAGTCTTATAAATAACTGTTGCCTCCGGCTGTAAGACTGCATATTATCTTATAATATTGCAATTCATTTTTGTCAATTGTTCTATTTTCGTATGATAATACTTATACATTTGCCATCAGGATTTAACACATTGTTATCATTATTTTAGTTTTTTTTTTAACGTGGAACCATTCACATACACATTCCCTCACAATTACAGCTCTATAGTGTGAGGCAGAATTTACAAGTTAAATGTAACATGTACAGTAATTTTCAGTATTAGAAATGATCGTAGGGTAATCGATACATGACAAATTCTGTTTTGTACAATCATCCCACTTTTTCAGAGAAACATTTCATGGGAACATCCCATTTTTTTAGAGAGGTCCCTCTGTTGAACTGGGACATCCCATAAAATACAGCAGGACAAGTGTGCGGGTTAAGTCTGTTTGCCAACGTATTAAAGTGGAAAAGAAATCCTAAAATATACTATGAATTGTTTTCAGCCTAATGACTGAACAGACTTGTTGGGTGTAACGGACTTTCATGTGAATACAACTGTGACTCATTCAAAGACATGGCACTTTATGGCAAGGGGTTATCTTGGGTGGAGATATGGCTTATCAGCATAGCATTGGAAGAGGTAAACAAAATAGATCTATATTAGCACTTTTCATGAAAATTTAAATAACAAGTACAGGTGTACAGGAGCATGTAAATCAGAATAAAGATCAAAACGGGAAGCAAATTGTTGGAGGAAGATATGAAAATCACTGTCTAAGTGAGAAGTTTTATTTTCATTATTTAGAATTAATATTGCAGAAAATAGCAATTTAGCTTCAAATAATTGTCACTGTATGAAGAAGTAGTGGGGAATAGACATGAGTTTAACTTGTTGATGATTAGATTTGAAGAGATGAGTTATATCAATCTGTATTGACAAGATGATTAGTGTTAGAGGGAAGTTAGCCAACAGTATAAGGCGATTAGAAGAGCAGGGAAAATAATCTAACGTGGGCCTATACTGATAAGCATATCAATGCTGAAGGGAAATATGTGAGAGACCTTTGAAAAAAATGAAATGAGACTGTGGTCATTTAGAGAAAGGGGACAAATAAATAAGCTTCAGGACACTGAGAGGTAAAGAAATGAAGAGCTGAGAGTTTGGTAAGGTCCAAGTTAAGTAGAAATACCACCATCAGCAGGAGCTGAGAGGCCGAGATAGCTAAAGTAGGATTTATAGCTATAGATTTTTGATAAATATAGTAGCGCCCATCAGCAGATAACCAGATAAATATTTAGCAATAAAATATTAATAATAGTAAGAATCTGAAAAAATATCTTCCTTAACCTGACCTAAATAAATGGCACACAAGCATCTCACGGCTCATTTACCATTAGATAAATATTTCCGTCCAGACCTCACTTTGGCTTCTTAGACCTTACCCGACGTTTTACACTGTGAAGCGCTATGTACATTAGTGGCACTATATAAATAAAGACATACATATAGGCAGAAAATGAGGACAGGATATGTATTGGATATGTTTCTTCCTGCTGTCCCAATACCAACACTAGTCTAAGTCAATCAGAAGGGGGATGTAACTGCTCCTCCTCTCGCATGGCCAAAGTCAGGAAAGCAAGAGTCTCACTTTGAGGTGCTGCTCCCTGCACTGTGCATACAGTACGTACATCTGAAATAAATACAGTGCTAGTGGATGTCACATCCCTGACACAGATTTGCCTCCCAAAGTTCCCCCAATAAAAGATAAACTGTATTTATTTTCTAACAGATTTCTGTTTCCTGCATATCAGTGTTTCTTTTGTTTTGGATATCAATCCCTTTTGAATGCTTTTGGTTTCCATCTCATAGTATATGTCCACACACACAATATTAGACAGCACAGTTTTAAACCCCATCAAATACCAATGGAATTGAAAAGCTTTTAGCATGTTTAGGTTCAGTAAATACAGGCTTAGTACCGTAAATGAGACAAAATGGAAATAAAACTACTTAGCTCTGTACCACTTTACACATACTAATGCAATTTTAATAGAATAAAGCTTTAAAATGATGTTTCAGAGTAAATTAGGATTTATAATTGTGATGTTTCTACAGTAAATATTCCATTAATTATCTAAAAATCAAAATCCTCAGTGGAATGTGTAAAAGCGCTCAAGACCGGAAAACATTTGAACTGGAAGGGATAATATTTTTTGACACTAAAACAAAAGGACGTAATGCTGATATTGGGTTTCTTACTATAACTTTTTGCAATGTTTCACCCTGCCTCACTGTTAGTTTTACAATTACCCCCCTTTGCCCCCTGCACCTTCGCCCCCCCTGCACACTGCTGATGGATGGTCCTATTTCTCACTATCCCTTTCATCCATGTATTGCCCTGTCTGCTCATTCACTATTCCCTCTGCCATTCTTCTCTATCGTATCTGCCTTCTACTGTTATCTGTGTTTACATATGTGTTTCAAAATCTTGTCTTATAATATCAATTGTTAGTCCTAATAAAATAAGGTATCACATAATACTGAAGTACTCATTTACTCTGCACCACCGCAATTGGACTAACACGGCTATTTCTAGTTAATCCAGTAAATATGAAACATTTCTCTCAGTTAACGTGTGTTTGTTCTTTAGGTCGTCCTTCTGCTCCATGGACAGGACAAATCATTGTGACTGAAGAAGAACCTTCAGGTAAATACATTCCTATGCACCTCATGCAACAGGATTCCTACACACCTCATGCAACAGGGTTCCTACACACTTCATGCAACAGGGTTCCTACACACCTCATGCAACAGGATTCCTACACACCTCATGCAACAGGGGAGTGTTTGGGACGAAACCCAGACTGGAATTGGCTAGGGAAATTTGTCTTGGTGTAGAAATCGCTTAATTGGGAGTGGACACATTTTTCCATAACTTTGGATAGAATTGGGAGAAGTGAGATTGGCCTGTAGTTTGAGACAGTGTTTTTGTCCCCACTTTTGAAGATTGGGACAACTCTGGCAGTTTTCCAGGTCTTAGGGATATGGCCTGCAGACAGGATAGAGTTGACTATGGACGCAATTGGTTTGGCAATGGCTGGGGCACCAAGTCGTAGGAACCTAGATTGTAGTAAGTCGGGTCCACATTGGCTGCTTAGTTTTAGTTTGAGGAGCGCTTGTGTAATCTCCTCTTCAGATACTGGGCTAAATTGAAAATTGTGGGCAGTGTTGGGAGGGGGTGGGACTGTAGGGATACTCCCAGGATGAGATTCATGTTTGGGGTTTGTGCTGCATTTCGCTAATAAGTTAGTGGCACACCCCACAAAGTAATCATTGAATGCATTTGCAATGTCAGTGGGGTTTGTCAGAGTAATATCCCCCTTAGTGATATTACTTGGTTGTTGATGGTTAGGAGGCTGGAATATATTGTTGATAACCTTCCAGAAGTTAGCTGGGTTTGATGTATTTTGGTGGAGATTGTCAGAGTAATATTGTGCTTTTGCATACCTTGTTTGCCTTGTGCACACGTTCCGCAGGCATCTGTAGTGATTGAGATCCTTGGTAGTGCCAGTTACTTTGTAGCTTTTCCACAAGGCATCCCTGAACTGGTAGAGTGCTATAAGGTCAGGTGTAACCCATGGAAGGTGGGCCCCCCGTACCCTTATTTTGCGTAGTGGAGCATGGGTATCGCAGAGTTTTAAGAACTCGGATTGGAAATAGTCGAGCGCAGAATCAGGGTCGGGAATTAAATCGATTCTGTGCCATGGGCAGTTGGTAAGGTCATCCAGAAACTGTTGTGGGTTAAAGTTTTTAAATGTTCTAGTGAGGAGAACTTTAGGGCTTGAATGGGGCGGTTTAATTTTCCTTACACAGTACACTATTGCATGGTCACTGAAAATATCAGGAAGGATGCCAGAGGATTGGATTCTGCTGGGGTTTGAGGAGAGAATCCAGTCTAGCAAGGAATGGTTATGCGACTTCAGGTTTATTCGTGTGGGTTGGGAAATGAGTTGCGATAGGTTAAGTGACTTGAGTTGTATCTGGATTTTGTGGTTTTTAGGGTCAAGCCAATTGAAGTTGAAATCCCCTAGAACTAGCAGCTCACTCTTCTCATTCAGAGAGGAAATGGAGGCAAGAAATTGGGTGATATCAGTCAAGGATTGTAGAGGGGCTTTAGGGGGGCGGTAGATGCCAGCAAGCAAGATGGGCTTAGAAAAGGGGAGGCAGATTTTGCCAACTAGAGTTTCAAAAGAGGGTGGACTTGGTGGGCAATGTAACAGTGTAAATTGTAAGGTGTCTGCAATATAAAATAACACCCCTCCTCCTCTCTTTGACCTATCTCTCCTAAAAATGGAGTATCCCTGAATGGCGATATGTGCATCAGGGGTTTTAGAGGATAGCCATGTTTCTGTAAGAACGATGGCTTTAGGTTTATGCATAAGGCACCATGCCCTTAGTTCATCCAGTTTGGGCAGCAGGCTCCGGATGTTTATATGGGCGACAGATAGACCTTTTTGGAATTTAAAGGTGGAATTCTCAGGGGCATGGGACAGAGCTGGAATGGGAGGACCTGGGTTAGGTTCAACATCACCTGCTAGAGAGAGTAATAGTATGAGTAGGAATTTGGGTAGTTGTTTGCAAGTTGTAAATTTGTGGTGTTTTCCATTTGAGTGTGCGGTGGTTGGTGTGCTGGTTTTTAGAGTTCTCCACCAACATTCAGTAGATAGTGCAAGGCTTTTGAGTAGTCCAGGGTGTATGGTGATGTTGTTTGTGGGCAAGGATGGAGGAGTTTGTAGTGGATAGAGGGAGTAACATCTCCATGATGCCAGGAGAAAGAAAAAAGTTAGAAGACATAGCAGGTTCATGATGCCAGAGGTAGGCAGTGCTGCAAGGAGCTGCTGTGAGCAGAGTGAGTGTGTGCAGACTAAACAGCAGGGGTGGGCCTGTACCTTGTCAAGTGTTTTGCTGCAATTGCAATGCTAGGGTCAATTCAAGGTTTAAGTGTATTGTGCAGTCAGTTTTGGGAGAGGCTGCAGTGAAAGAAGTTGTAAAGGGGTGGGGGGGGTAAACTATGCAGGCTAACAAGCATGGGATCATAGTGTGATCTGAATAGCTTACCGATTGATGTCTTGAGTAAAAGTGTGTGCAGAAGATCCAGTCCCCAGTCACCTCTAGTCAAACTGTAGTCTAACTGTATCACTTAAAAACCTCACTTTAAATGCCTCACTGCCTAATGCAGTTCCTAATGCAGTTCCTGCCCAATGCAGCAAAGGTGTTAGTATTATACACAAATAACAGTCACATGACCCTCCCCCTCTCCAATCAGTCAGCTTTTTCCATTTGGTCAATTAACAGCACAGATTTAAGAGGAAAAAAAAAAAAAAACCTTTTTACATTCAAACATACTAACTTCTATATCAATTCAACAAGGCCAGATTCAGTCTTATACAGAGGG